>CABHPR010154058.1:34840-50819 GCA_902168415.1 Peromyscus melanophrys
GATAGATAGATAGATAGATAGATAGATAGATAGATAGATAGATAGATAGATAAATGTATGTTTATAAGAAAACGAAAAATGATAAACGTAACTCTAGACAATATTAACCAGGATGAATCCCATTTGCCCCTCTGCTTGCCAAGCTTCCAAAACTGAATCCTTTCACATACAATTAAGGTTCACTATGCTCTAAGTGCAATTCCGGTATAGTGAAAACCTGAGAGTCATGGAGATGTTGAGTTGTGCAATGGGGGAAAAAAATCTCAAGAAGTAAAAACCAAGAGACAAAGAACAGGTGGAGAAAAGGAGGGGGGATCTTTAAAGTAACTTCCCGCCCCTAAGAATGTTAAGTGCAAACTGCCGCCTACGATTGGATGTTGGTGCCACCGATAGAAGTCCTTGGGAGAAGGCGCCTAGTGCGTCACATACCCAAAACTGCCATCACGGAAAAGGGAAGCAGTATTTGTTGCAGGCACACAGTGGTGCGTTCGATTCTGATGATGCTTTGAATTGTTCCTCATTTGTCCTCTCTGTTGCTCTGCGAGATGGCATCGTGAAAGCCTTTCACACTGAGGGATCTGAGATTCAGAAATATTAACTGTATCCATCGTGACAATCCAGCAAGTGTCGAGGTTAGGAGTTGAAGAGGCCACTCTTAACTCCAATGCCCATTCACTTTTGTTATATATGTGGGTTTTCTTCTGCTCAAAAACTGAGAACAATAAAAACCATGTCTAAATTAATCCTCTCCCTGGTTCTACTTTTCTGTCTAAAAAAACAAAATAAAAAATCCTTACATTTGCCTTTTCTTAATAGTGAATACTATAGCCATTTCCATGCTAAAATCTAAAAGTCAAACTGTACCTTATGTTATTTCCTCAGAATTCTCTAGAGAAAGTATAGAAACATGGAAAGTGTAAGCTCTGGGGGCCAGCTGGTCTGATTTACATTGGTTGTTATCACTTCAGGTCATTCTGTGTTTGCAGCTAACATACCACTGTGAGGGAAATCATATCAAAGTGACTGATAAGCAATCCTGTACAACACAACTGGTAAGGACACAAGTAAAAAACCAAGTGTAATTCCTGCCGTATTACACGTTTTACAGAGGTAGCACTTCCTTCTCTCTTTTAATGGTAACAAGAGCAAGACCACTCAGGAAATATTTTGTACTTGTTAGTCACGCCCCTTTGTTTCTCAGCTTTCCCTTATCTTAACCCCTGTACTCTGGTTTCCTGTTCTGCTGGTCTCTGTTTTGTAACTCTTCTAATCTTTGACTGAGGGGGGAAATGTCTTTTGTATCATTATCGCCTCATATAATACTTGCTAGCCATATCCTAGAGAAAACAAGCTATTAGCAAGCCAAGCTCCAGGCATCTGAAACCACACAGGCTTCATCACACTCTAATTTACATTTCCAATGGTCGTGTTTTTATGAAATTAGTTTATATATATATATATATATATATAATTATTTACACAGATATGCTAATTATAAAAGATATGAAAAGTATAGACACTTATTTAGAAAAGAAAAATAAACCTCCAAAATCCTATAAGCCATGTGTATATATGTGAATTGTGTGTCTAAAATTGTTTTCCAAATGTTCCTTTCACTTCACATCATATGATACACTTTTTCCTTTGACATTAAGAAATAACAACATAGCATTGAATGGTTATACAATATTTCATCATACGGTTATGCTTTCTTCTTTTACGTGTTTATAATACCCCTAGGGAAAGAACCACATATATCTATTTCAGTTCCCATTGCTAGAAAAACAAGACTAATGAGAAAAGACCTGATTGCAAAGCAGATGCCTCTCAACAGCCACTTACCTAGACACTGGGGAAATGCACAGCTACTGTATAGCTGAGGCTTTGTAGCAGGGGGATTGCTTAAAGTGGCAAAAATGCAATCTCATGTCTTGACTTAGGGACAGGTTTTTCAATTACAAGCTGTTGATTGCTACTATAAAAATATTCAGTGATGTGCCATTTAGTTTTTATAGGGGTAGCAATCATTTTTTCTCTCTCTCTCTTTTTAGATATTTTTATACATATGAGTGTTTTTGCCTAAGTGGATGCATGTGGATCATATGTATGTGGTGCACATGGAGGTCAGAAGAGGGCATCAGAACCCCTGAAACTGGTATTCCAGATGTTTATGAACTACCATGTGGGCGCTGACAATCAAAACCAGGTCCTTGGAGAGAGCAACATGTGCTCTTAACCACTAATCCATCTCTTCAACACAGCAATCATGTTCTATAAATATTTTTGACACAATTAAAGAATAAAAGAAACTTTTCTATTTTCATATTTTTATGATGGAGTATTTTCAGGAGGAAATAATGAATCTCTGATCTAAAATGAAATACACATAGCTAAACTGATAGAAGTTTGTTTTGCCATTGAAAGATGGAAGTAAATGTGTTCAAATGTATTTTATTGCTTCGGGATCAAATTGTTCTCTCAAGGCTCCACTCACAGCTACAGTGTGAATGCAATCAGTGTTTGCTTTCCACAACCCTCTCTCTTAATCTGAAAGAAAGAGAGGAATGGAGAAAAGAAAAAAAAGCAAGCACTCACCATCCTTAAAATCATTTATTTCTGTGTTACAAAAGATGACTTAAATAGCTTCTAAAAAACAAAAACAAAAAAACAAAATACATGAAATCTTATGAGATATTGAGGTATCCTGGTTCACTACTTTCTCAGAGATGCTGCTAAATATTAGCTACATTAAAACATCAGAGATTAAATAATTGGATAAGTACCACAATTAATCATCATTGCTGATCATATACTACACATGTAGGCACAAAGTATGCAATATTTTTAGGGCCTAGTTACTTAAAAAACAAACAAAACAGCTATTTCAGTAAGACACAATGAATGGAAATATTCTATTATATGCTATACAACCACATGGGGGAGAGTGCAATATCTAGATTTCAATAATTTACAATATTAGATATTAAAGAACCATTTTGATGTTTCTATGACAGTCCACACACAAGTTTACTGTGAGCAATAGTTTTGGAAGGTACAGTGCTATTAGGTACCAGCTATGCCTTTTAACTATTTTACCTAAGTCTGCTTCCTACTCTTTAATTACTTCTAAACAACGTCAATATATTTGATCAAGATAATATATTTGGTTAAGAAAGGTACCAGAATTTGATAATCCTGTAGATGAGCACACCGTTTGTTGATTGTCTCTGTCACCTTCAGATGGGCTGTGGAGACGTGATCACAGCAGGGGCAGACTGACCCCTTCTGATGAGGGGGATGGCTCTGTACTCTCCACGCCTACCTTAAAGATCATGTAGATGTCTTCAAGAACGGCCTGCAAACATGTCAGAGGCCATGCTGCCCTGCTTTGTTGATAGACTGTCTGGCATTAGTCACAGACATCTTGGAACAGCAACTGTTTTTAATGGCAAGCTACCATGGCCTCTAGAAAAAAAAATCTTTGCACTTTTCCAAGCAGAGGCATGCTTTCCATGCCACTGTTCATATCTGTCTTTAGAAGAAGCTGAACGTGAATCGCTCTTTGACAAAGAGAAATTACTTGGATTTTGGCTCCAAAATTATTTAGCATAAATAAAAAGTGTTGATTGGCTATACTTTCATTTTGACACCACACAGACTCAGTTCTTCCTGTCTCTTCAAAACCGTCTAAAGATATCATCTCATTTCAGAACAAAAACACAAGAAATGAGGATCAAGCATGCTTTCCCCCCTCCCTATTTTCAAATAACTCTGTGGCAAAGAATCAAAATATGTATAGATATGACCTGCAAATTATCTGTGGTTAAAATATAAGCTGCTTAACACTAACTTGAATGCTCCCTGCCTCACAAATGCCTTCTCTGCAGTCCAGGACCTTGAAGAAGGCCATAAAAGGGAAGGAATATAATTTTGTTTGTTGGCACTTACTGAAAAGCTAAAATAGAATAGGAACAGCAATCACTTTTGCCAGCTCCAACCAAAGTTGTGAGACATCCCAGAAGACCGTAAGTTATGGGGGAATGCAGTTTTCCTACTGTCGGCTATGTTTCAATGCAATCAAAAGGGTCATTTCACCAATATCAATCTAAAGCATCAGAAAGCAGTTGTGTAGACGGAAAAATTATTTTATAAAATGTACAGTTGTATACATGGATATAGAGCATTTTTAATGTAGTTTTATTTTGAAATAGTATAGTCATTTTTCACTTCTTGTTAAGAATGAGGATTTTGTGGTGTTAGCTTTCAAGTGCAGAAATGCCAAATTTGTAATAATGCATTTTGTTTTCAGGTTAATGAACCAGAAGGACAATAAGTAATTTATAATTCATTTCAAAAATCTCAAAGTCTTCAAGGCAAGTGTAGATGTGTGAATGTTAGCTAAATCACAACTATATAATAAATGACTGGAATCCCACAGTGTCAATCCTGTTTTTAAATGGGAATCATTGACTCTCTATAGGGCAGTTTAACTCTTCAAATCACAGTAATTTATGTATTCAGTTTTCATGCATGCTTTGAAACTCTTAAATTTTGAATTAGGGGAATATAACTGGAATTACGACCTACATAGAGAAAGTTGAGAGGATGCCACCATATCCAAACTCTGAAAATGAATGATGGCTGTGAGAATGTTTTGTAGTAATACATACTTCAGCTCCCCTGAAAAGAACTGTGTGGGCTATTGCATTTGCATCATTACAAAGACGTAGGTTTTCACGTGTAACTATGAGAACTTTGAGAGATTATCTTCATTTCTTTTCAAATTATAATTTTCAATCTACATTATAGCCACGAGAACATAACTGGAATACAAATCAAATTACATCTCTGTTTTAGTTAATAAAAAGAAAGTTAAGCCATTCTAAAATTACTTTACACCTCTCTATGAAGAGGAATTTTTATTTAATTTTATTTAAATATGAAAGCTTTTTGTCAAAATATGCATGTAGCATTATCTTCTTATAGAGAATTTGTTCCCTCGGGGAACAATGTCTATGATTAAGGCCAATATATCTTTAATGTAAAAAGGTGGTTTTTAAAGAACCTGGATCCTCGTTTTCTAGCTTAACCTGTACCTCTTTTCTTCCTTCCCCCATGCCCTCACTCATGTGCTCAAGTCCATCCTGTCTAATACACACCCTATTTCCTGGCTAAATCAGGTCCTTTTCAGACTGTCCAGGGGTTGCCCATGGGCAGAGCAATGCAAGTGTTATGGAAATATATCCCTAGGTTACATGTCAATTAAAAGTATACTACACAATGTTGTGGACTGACTGGCTTCTGTGTCTTCCAATACTGAGTGAGCTCTTATACATTTGCTGAATGGATTTAAGCAATGGATAAGTTTATATGCAACATTATAAGGGAATGAAATTTTTTTATTGCTATTTATTTTTATTTTTTTGGATTTTTATTTAAATTTTATAATTAATTTAATTTTACATATCAGCCACAGATTCCCCTGTCCTCCCTTCTCCCGTCCCCCCTCCCCCCAATCCACCCTCCATTCCCAACTCCTGCAAGGCAAGGACTCCCCTGGGGATTCAGCTCAGTCTGGTAGATTCAGTTGAGGCAGGTCCAGTCCCCTCCTCCCTTCACCTAGGCTGAGCAAAGTGTCCCAGCATAGGCCCTAGGTTCCAAAAAGCCAGCTCATGCACTAAGGACAGGTCCTGGTCCTACTGCCTGGGGGTCTCCCAAACAGTTCAAGCTAATCAACTGTCTCACTTATCCAGAGGGCCTGATCCAGTTCCATGGGGACTCCTCAGCTATTGGTTCATAGTTCATGTGTTTCCACTAGTTTGGCTATTTGTCCCTGTGCTTTTTCCAATCATGGTCTCAATATTTCTTGCTCATATAATCCCTCCTCTCTCTCACCAATTGGACTCCTGGAGCTCCACCTGGGGCCTGGCCATGGATCTCTGCATCTGCTTCCATCAGTCTTTGGATGAGAGTTCTATCATGACAGTTAGGGTGTTTGGCCATCTGATCACCAGAGTAGGTCAGTTCGGGCTCTCTCTTGACCGTTGCCAATAGTCTATTGTGGAGGTATCTTTGTGGATTTCTGGGGACCTCTCTAGCACTTTGCTTCTTCCTATTCCCATGGGGTCTTCATTTATCATGGTATCTCTTTCCTTGTTCTCCCTCTCTGTTCTTGATCCAGCTGGGATCTCCCGCTCCCCTAAGCTCTCTTTCCCCCAACCCTTGCCCTTGATTACCCCACCTCACATCCAGTTTGTTCATGCAGATCTCATCCATTTCTCTGTCATTGGGCAATCCCTGTGTCTTTCTTAGGGTCCTCTTTACTAGGTAGCCTCCCTGGAGTTGTGAGTAGCAGTCCAGTCATCTTTGTTTTACATCTCGTATCCTCCTATGAGTGAGTACATACCATATTTGTCTTTCTGAGTCTGGGTTACCTCACTCAAGATGATTTTTTCTAGATCCATCCATTTGCCTGCAAACCTCATGATGTCATTGTTTTTCTCTGCTGAGTAGTACTCCATTGTGTATATGTACCACATTTTATTTATCCATTCCTCAGTTGAAGGGCATCTAGGTTGTTTCCAGGTTCTGGCTACTACAAACAATGATGCTATGAACATAGCTGAGCATGTGCCCTTGTGGTATGATTGAGCATTCCTTGGGTATATGCCCAAGAGTGGTATAGATGGGTCTTGAGGAAGATTGATTCCCAATTTTCTAAGAAAGCACCATATTGATTTCCAAAATGTCTGTACAAGCTTGCATTTCCACCAACAGTGGAGGAGAGTTCCCCTTGCTCCACATCCTCTCCAGCATAAGGTGTCTTCAGTGTTTTTTATCTTAGCCATTCTGATGGCTGGTGGATCAAAGACCTCAACATAAATCCAGTTACTCTGAACCTGATAGAAGAGAAAATAGGAAGTAGTCTTGAATGCATTGGCACTGGAGATCACTTCCTAAATATAACACCAGTAGCACAGACACTGAAAGAAACCTCTTGGAACTGAGAAGCTTTTGTAGAGCAAAGGACACGGTCAACAAGACAAAGCAACAGCCTACAGAATGGGAAAAGATCTTCACCAACCCCACATCTGACAGAGGGCTGATATCCAGAATATATAAAGAACTCAAGAAATTAGACATCAAAATACACAACAGTTCAATTAAGAACTGGGCTATAGGGCTAAACAGAGAATTCTCAACAGAGGAAACTCAAATGGCTGAAAGACACTTAAGGAATTGCTCAACATCCCTAATCATCAGGGAAATGCAAATCAAAATGAAATTTCTTTAGAACAAGTGGAGCAAACATGGCTCTTTTAAATCCAGGAAGAAAATTCTTTAACATGTTTTTTTCTCCATGATACCAGATTGACTAACTAAACGTAAATACCCATAAACTACAGAAGGAGTGCACTGCTGTGTTATAGGATTGGTGATTTCTCTTGCATACCCTTTCATGTGCTTGAGAGCTCTGGACTGGGATATTTTAAATACCTAAAAAGGTAGAAACTCTTGTTTGCATTCCATGTTAACATCTTATCACACTAGGAATTCTTTCTCTATCTTACTTGTCAAGGAATTGTTATTCTTTAGATTTAAATCTATTATTTTTCCCAACTTAACTTACTTTTTTGGATTTCTATAATTAAGACTATTTGTTCTCTCTTGTCAGAGTCTCACTTCTCTCTCCTAAGTCTAAGAGTCTTAGATTAGAGGAGGAGGAAGGAAGAGGTTTGAATAAGGATTACTTTCCACCCAAGGAAATTGATGTTATACCCAGCACAAGTGTTCAAGAAATATTCTTTTGCTAACATAAGCTCAAAAATTTAATTATTTGAAAACATTTTCTCATTTGGATGACAGAAGACTCAATCCTAGGCATCCTTCCACACCCCTTCTCATCCTTCTTCTCTTTGTCTCCCTGGACCCACAGCTATATTAGAAGACAGATGTCAATTGAGATGCAGAAAGGGAAACAGTGATATCTTTTAACTATCTGCCCTTCTTCTATGTGGAATCTGAATTACTGAGTCTTCATGGACTGTGTCTACATTTTCAACAGAAGCCAAAAATCTTAATTTTTATATGAAATATTTCAAATTGTAAATATTAAGTCAAATGATCCAGTTTAAACACAATATGGCCTAGTAATCATTTTACAACTTCTACCTTGAACTGGGTAAATGCCATGAGGGCAGTATCCACCTGGACTCTTTCTGCCCTCTGTCCTACTGAAGCAAAGAAGTCAACTGCACTGTTCGTAATCTTTTCAAGATAAAGAGTTCAGTGAGGGTGCTGATTTAGAGTTTCTACTCTACCTTTCTGTGCTGATCATTGTATTATGGAGCAGTTTATACTTCACCGGATCACTGTGGTGCCAAAGTTTGTGCATAGAAGTGCAACTATATTAACAATTTATTATAGTTGATAATGGATCCAATTGTTAAATCTAATTGAATGAAATGCTTGATGTATTTGGTTTACTCTTTGATGTGACTTCAAAACCCCAACACTACAAGGAATACATTAGTAAAAAGAGAGAAGCTAGAGGTCAGATGTTCAATATCCTATGAGTTTCCAAAGTTTAGTTGAGAACCATTAAGTAGGGTTCATCTACAGACATGGGGAAGAGAGGTAAACAAAATTGAAAGAGATGATGAGCAAATGGATAGGATTTAGTGCCAAATGTACACAGAGCTATTGGCAAGATGGCAGACCACTGATTCATGAGACACTTAGTTGCCCTTTCAGAAAAGTTTTGAAATTTGAAGAGATAGATTCAAAGGATTTATATCATCACATTTTGCATCTTAAAGCTCTCCATTGAAACAGACCTAAAACAATCTATTCTACTTGGTCTATAAAGTTCTTCAAGATGTGGCTTCAAATTGCCTCTCTGGTCCTTGTCAGCTCTCTACATGCTCAGCATTCTGCATCAGCCTCTAACACACTAAATGCTTTGCTGTTTCTAAAACGTGCTGTTGAATGCCACGTTGTCTGTCAGTCCTGTGCCCACATCCACATCCTGTCAGCACCGACACTGAAGGTGCTGCCCTCAGGAAGCTGTTCCCAGGCAAGCTAACTGCCACCTTTTCTCTTTATCAGAGTACTTTGTTTCTTTCTTTTTCTTTTCTTTTCTCTTTTCTTTATTTTTTTTCTTGTTTGTTTGTTTTGGTTTTTGGTTTTTTGAGACAGGGTTTCTCTGTGACTCTGTGTATCCCTGGACCAGGCTGGCCTCAAACTCAGAGATTTGCCTGTTCTGTCTACTTAGTGCTGGGATTAAAGGTGTGAGCCACTACTGCCTGACTTACATTTCATTAATAATAATACTATTATGAGGTTATTTAAAGTTTCCTAGATACCCTCCAACCTACAATAAAAAGTTAAAAAGAAAAAGTGCTTATTAGGATAAATAGATTACTAAGTTTTGCTGAGGATATGATATATGCTATAATGTATACAAGTGTTTTTCTTTGCTGCTGAAATGAACCAGAGGACTTTTCCCTTTATAAGAAAGTCGAGATTTTCAGGGAGCAGGGAACCCCATGAAAGAGGAGTCAGAAAAAATAAGAGCCAGAGGGAATGGAGGACACCAAGGAAACAAAGCCCTCTAAATCAACACGACCAATGCACATACAAGCAAACTCACAAAAACCAAAACAACATGCACAGGGCCTGCACGGGTCTGTAACAGATGGAGTCCTAGAGCTGAAAGTAGTGGACACATGCCCCCTCCCTAACCCAGAAGCAATTGCCAGTTGATAACCACTTGCAAATGAAAATTTAATTCCCTCGAAGGGAGGCTCACTGGGAAAGCAAACTCTTCTTAATAGTAAACTGCGCACCCAGCAGTTAGATGGTGAAAAAAACATGAACTCAACCTCATCTTTGGAGTTTCCTTGTTTCATAACGTCCTGTCAGCACTCTTCCTGATTGTTTGCTTGTTTTGATTTTATGATGCTATTTATTATTTTATTTTATTTATATTTTTATATAATACATTTTATTATATATATATAAATATTATATATTATGCCTGAATGGACAATGAGTAGGTCACTGTCTATATTTGTTTCTTGTTCCTTCTCTTGTGAGCCTTCCTTCTTTGTTTGCTTTGTCCAATACCCATGTGTTATTTTTTGTTTTATCTTATTATATTATATTTTATTAAATTTTATTTTATTTTATTATCATCCCATAGATGCCTGCTTGTTTTCTAATGAGAGACAGAAAGGAAGTAGATCTGGATGGGAGGGGAGGTGGGGAAGAGCTGAGGGGAGTAGAGGGAGGGGAAACTATAGAGGGAGTGGGAGAGCAAGGAAAGAGAGATCTTGATAAAGGGAGACATTATGGGGTAAGGGAGAAACCTGGTGCCAGGGAAATTCCCAGGAAACCACAAGGATGACCCCAGACCAGACTACTAGCAATAGTGAAGAGGGTGCCTGAACTGGCCTACCCTGATAATCAGATTGGTGAATACCCTAACTGTCATCATAGAACCTTCATCCAGTAACTGATGGAAGCAGATGCAGAGATCCACAGCCAAGCACCATACCGAGCCCCGGGAACACAAAGACAGGAAAGAGGGATTATATGAGAGGGGGGGTGTCAAGATCATAATGGGGAAATCTTTTAGCCCAGGCTGGCCTCGAACTCACAAAGATCCGCCTGGCTCTGCCTCCCGAGTGCTGGGATTAAAGGCGTGCGCCACCACCACCGGGAAATCTTCAGAGACAACTGAACCAAGCTCATAGAAACTCATCAACTTTAGACCGTGTTCACCTTTACTCTCATTTTTAGAGATAAAGTGATGATTTCAATATAAAAAGTATCTAAAAGGTTATAGTGTTGCTTTAAAACATTAAAATACACTTAAGTTGTTGATTCTTACAAATGGAATGCTTGAATCTAAAGATATTTGTTTCAAATGTAGGTGTGAGTATTCTGAAAAGATTTGGAAATAACAGTTTTTCTTTTCAAATTTTTGTCACTCTTTTATAAATTAAGCAAATCATCAGAATTTAATTTTTTGGAATGGAGCATGGGACATGCTCTGGTTTGTATGAAACTTGTAACATGTACAAATGTCTATGTTTGTCATATTCTCTGAAGGGTTAATATATTCCTGGTTCCTAGAATATTGTAAAGCAAAAGACAAAGTCATTGAACCGTTAAAACACAGTTTTAAAATATCCTTTGTTGTGTGAATACAGAATGTAATCCTTTGTTTATCACACAATTTTCCCTTGGAATGAAAAACAAAAATATGCTTAAACTGTTACAAGACCATTACTCTTTTCTGCATGTTGGGAAACACACAGATATGTTGCTGCCAATCTACGGAGCCACTAAGGTGTACCCAGGACCACAGAGAAGGGCAGTGGGACAAAGCTGTTCTATTTCCATGCCTTCTAATGGATCTGTTCCTTGTGTCAGGGTAAGTTAAACCCATCACACACATTCTGTTACACAATGAAATATTTCTCCACAGGAAAAGACATTTCTCAGCTAGAATGCTCATGTCTCATTCTGTGATCAATCCTTCCACAGTTCCTCTAGTCCCAGGAATTCACTCTGCACGAGACATCATGAGTCTATACAAATCTGTTTATTCTAAACAGCAGTCCTCCTTGACTCTTACCCATCACCCCCTTGCCTCAGTCCTTTCCAAAGTTGACACAGCATACAAAATTATAGGATACAAAACCTAGCAGTTTTGTTTGCTTTTTTTTTTTTATTTTGGTTTTTCAGGACAGGGTTTCTCTGTGTAGTTTTAATGCCTGTGCTGGATCTCTTTCTGTAGACCAGGCTGGCCTCGAACTCATAGAGATCCGCCTGGCTCTGCCTCCCAAATGCTGGGATTAAAGGCGTGCACTGCTGCCCAGCTTGTTTGCATTTTTAAGTTGATAATTTGGTGTAGGAATATTTCTAGAACTATTCTGTTTTGATTAGATGAATCACTTTGAAGAAATGGCTAACTATCCCCCACCCCACCCTCATCTTTCCAAGACTGGGATGTTTATTGTGAAAGTTAAATGCCATTTTTATAAGGCACATTCTCAACAAATGTTAAATTCTAATTAAATGGCTGTTGGGTTAACTACAGGAATTTTAGACCACAAAAGATATGTAAATGGGAAAAGGGAGTGAAGTACAGAAGAAACATACAGAGATAGTTACATCACACCAACAAAGCCTTTAGGGCATATTTATGAATGGAGTTCCATGAGCTTTTCCCAGAACACTTAAATAAATACCTGTTAGTTTCTAAATGACACAAGTATGTGTTTATTCAATAAAGTATTTCTCCGTTTTGTCATGATAGACTTGGTAAGACATTATAGTCAGATATTATTTATATTGTCTGTTGTACTACAAATCTTTAAAATCCATTTTTCCTTGCCAAATCACATCTAAAGCAATATTTTTTAAAATTTCTCACTCCTGACTGCAGACAAAGGACAATAAAAATAGTGGAAGAAACACCCTATATGTATTTCTTTGCTTCCCAGTGGACTCCTCAAGGTAAACCATCAACTGAAGCACGTTTCCATAATGATGAGTTGGAGTTTGAGAAAGCCAGAGGGGATAGCCTTGACTTGAAGAATGAAAATACACATTGCAATGTCCATGTCTTTCCAGCAGCCTTACATTCCATACTTCAGGAAAATCTTGATGGTGCCTGTCTTTTGGAAAGAGCCAGTGGGAAAGTGAAAGGAAGGTGAGGAGAAAGGGGACAGTTAGGACACACAGAGGCTGGCCATGTTTCTCTTTATCAGGAGTTCAGCTGTGATCCAGCCATGATTTTCTAACTACTTGTTTTCTTATTCTCCAGCTAATTCTCCTGTTGACAGGATCACTTTGTAATAGATATGTCTTGGTCCTAAATCTCTTTGTTTGCACTCAAGTGAAACTTGCCCCATTCTGTCTCTTTTCCTTGAAGACAGTATGTGCTTACTTCCAGGGACCCTTGGTCATCCCTCCCTCCCAGCTTCCCCGACTCAAGTCTGGCTGGATAATGAGATGCACAAACCCTCCCACCTTGTGCACATGTGTGCTGTAAGCCGAGCACACAAACCATTTCCATTTTCTCTCTCTCCTTGTTCCTGTCAGCCCTCTTGGTTCCCCTGGGCAATTCCACTTTCATTCAATACGTGCATGTTTGGTTTTATGGCTCAATATAAGAATCTAATGTTCACTAATGACAGAAAACCTGTTTTTTGTCTTTTTTGAGATTGCCTCAATTCACTTAATATGACCTAACTCATTCTGTATAATTAAAAAATGGTGTCTAAAAGAGATTTTCAATTCTGCTTTTGTGGTCACAAGTTAGAGGTTTATCAGTTAGTGTGTGCACCAATGGCTTGGAATGAATGGGGCCTCCTCTTATGAAACAGAGATTTGAAGCTCTTTGGCTCTTCTGGGAGGAGACCTGTACAGAGAAAATTCTGAAGCTCATTTGCCTCATCCCATCCCATCCCATGCCCGCCCTTTCTTGTCTAGCTCAGGAGAGTCTGGGGTGGTGTGGGGGGCGGGGGAGGAGAACAAACAGAGTTTTCACTGGAATTAACCCCAGCACCCTCTTAACCACAAGTTAGGAAAACTTGCTACTTCTAAACATCTCTCTTCTCTTCCCAAAGCGACGTATGCCTTTCTGATTGGCTGACTTCATGGTTCTGCCAGTCCTCCAGAGTTCCCGTGTAAAGGCCCCAGATAAGGCCCAGGTGCTCATTCTATCTAGCTTATAGAAACCCTTGTTTCTACCTCAGATACTCTGCAAGTTTACACCCATATTCATTAGTCAGTGTCTTCTTCACAATTGTCTGTGTCCTTGTGAATGCCAGTTAAGGATCTAGATTGCTTAGATTAGCAAGCCTTAGGAAAGGAAACTTTTCATGGCACTGGGATAATTACATTAAGGAAAAAAAAGCCCCAGAAAGACAAAATACCTCATTTCCTCTCATTTGTGAGTCTTAGATTTTGCATAGATACATGAAATCATATATGTACAAGATGTCATGAAAGTAAAAGCAAAACTGTCTAGGGGGACACAGGAGGCTGACAGGAGGAGGGAGGGTGTTGGGGTATGAGAGGTGTACACAATGTGCATTATACGCTTGCATGAAAAGTTGTCTTATACAACCCAGTGTAATAAAATTAAATTAAAAGCTAAAGTGAAATCTGAACCCAATCACTACTGTTGATCATCAACATAAAGGGTAAGGTGGTCTGTGTCTCTGGCATCCTTGACATTTGTGATCATTAGACACTCACTTATACCTCTTCAGGGACCAATATCAATTTCCAGGCTAAGACCAGGGACAATGAAATGGTCAACAGAAGCTATACGAGCTGACATGGCTTGCTCCTTCAAAGAGTGCTCTCCAACTTGTAGCCAATCACCTCTACACACATTTCACTGCTGAACACTAGATCCAGAAAGAACTAGGAGGTGGATTAATTTAGCTATAGTCATCAGTCTTTGTACAAAACATGTTATGCTTTCTTAGCAAAGGAAGAGTATTAGATAACAAGAAGCCTATATCAATTAAGAAAAAATAAGGTCCATCTTTTTTATTGGCTACTTAGCTCTTTATTCATAACAGAAACATCTCTTATTTTTCTTTTACTAAGACCAGGCATAAGGACTAATTTTGTGTCAATTTTGCTAGACCATGGCACTCAAGTACTTGGTCAAATACTAGCAAAAATGTCACAGTAAAGATACATTTTTTTTAGATATGGTGAACAATTTTGAATAAAACAAATAATCTTCCATAGTGAAGGAGGGCATCATCTAATAAGCTGAAGGCCTTAAGAGAAAAAGCAGGAATCTCACCTCTAGACACAAATTACGTCATCTCAAATTTCCTTGGACTTCCATTCTTCTGGGTTTCCTTTCTCCCATAATCAACTCCTTAAAGTAAATCTATCTTTCTGTGCAAAGATATAAAATATTTGAATTTGTAAATCTTTGTGTAGATCTATGTAAAGATTTACCTATATGTGTATATAATTTCGTATATGTGTTCACAAACTATCGGTTCTCTTTCTCTGGCAAATCTAAATACATCAGATTTGAATTTGGGGTCCGAATTACAGTGGCTAAATTACTTTGGAAAGGTACCTAGGACTCGGAGTTATATGATCAAATCATCAGTTAAGACGTTTTTCTATATGAAGATGTACCTCAGAGGTAGGGCACTTGCCTAGCACTTGTAAAACTCTAGGTTCAGTCCTTTGCACTGTTACAAAATATATTATCAGACCTTAAGTATGTGTATGGTAGACTGGTGGGAGTGATGGGACAATGGTTGGGGGAGAACTGGGAGGGGGAATCTTAGATTTTCTCATTATTGTACTCTGATTTCAACTATCCACCACTTCCATTGAATTAGCCATTTTAAAGTTCGAAGGGATGGCTGTATTACTCAGTGAGGGGAAGTACTTGCAGCATGAGCGTGAGGACCTGAGTTCAGTTCTTCAGCATCCATGTAAAAAGATGATCGTGACTCACACAGGCCTGTAACCTCAGCACTGTCAGAGGCAGAGATGAGATTTCGGGGACTTGATGAGAAGCCAGCCTAGCTCTAAACTCCCGTCTCAAAGGAATTGGGTAGAAAATAACAGAACAGGACAGCTAACACCCCCTCCTCTGGCCTCGGTACATATGTGCACAGGCATGTACTCCTGTACACACCTGTACACACACAAGTTCATGCACCAAAAACATATATACTATAATCACATGGACACATACACATATACCACAAATACATACATTACACACACATATACAAACACACATGCACATTACATACACATATATGACTTACATTTATACATATATTAAACCCACCACACATATACCACACTTATATACATACATACCAGACACTCATGGACACCTACAAAAACTGAGCTTTCACATTCATTTATTTATTTATTTATTTTTTTTTTTTTTTTTTTTTTTTTT
>CABHPR010154059.1:939-22304 GCA_902168415.1 Peromyscus melanophrys
CTCTCTCTCTCTCTCACACACACACACACACACACACACACACACACACACTCTCTCTCTCTCTCTCTCATTCTCTCTCTCACACACAAATAATAATAATAATAATAATAATAATAATAATAATAATAATAATAATAAACCAAAAAACATTTAATGTTAGCTTGGGGTGATGGTGCCTATGTAGCCTCCCTAGACTGAGCCTAAAGGATTGGAAGTTTGAGATCAGCCAATGTTACATGGCAAGACTCTCAGAAAATACCACCACAATCACCACCAGCAGCATCCCTATCACCACCACCAGCAGCATCAACAAAGTGAACCCCAGAACCATCAACCCAGATATAGGTTAGTTACCCACATGAGGCCTTATTTTTCTTCTTTAAACCTGGTATAAAGTAGCTCCAATACCTGAATCTTTTTTCCACATGGTGTTGGGATGATTTACATGAAATAAATCATGGGAAAGCTTTTTATCAAAGTTCCGGGCAAACAATCACTACTTGACTCTTAACAGGTCCTAAATCCCCCTGAATGGCCCACAGATAAGCCAACACTGGACTCTAGGCCAGGATATGGTACTCCAAAACGGTTTTTGAAGGTAACAGACAATAAGCCAGATGAGGAGGAAATGGAGCCAATGTTTATGGAGGACTGACTACATTTCACACTACCATGCAGCAAAGCATGCCCCAGGACACCAGAAGGCTCGGGGAGCTTAATACTACCCCCAAGTCACAGAACAGGAGTGAGAGACGTGGGGTCAGGCTGGCTGACATGGGGTCCTGCAGCTTTGGTTACCTCAAGGATTCTCACACTAGCACATATCAGAATCATCTGCAGGGCTTTTCAAACTCCAGATTCGGGGCCTGGAGAGATGCTCAGGGTAAGAGCACTTGCTGCTTTTCTCGAGGGTCCAAGTTGAGTTCCCAGCCTCCATACTGCACAGCTCACACCGGTAACCCCAACTTCAGTGGATCTGATGCCTCATTCTGGCTTCTATGGGCACACATATGGCATACACTCACACAGGCACATGCATGTAAATAAAGATAAGAACAAATCTTTAAAAACACACCTATAATCCCTCCTGTGACAGTTTCTCAATCACTCAGCCTGAGATGGGGCCTAGAAATGTGTGTTTCTAGCAAGTTCTCAGGTGATGTCAAGACTGATGGTCTGGGATGCTGTGGGGACATCGTCAGAAACTAAAGCTGCCTATCCTGTGAGACTCATTGTGATGACAGACGTCCCAGGCTGCCAGAAACCTCCAAGAGAGTCCAGGACTTCCCTGGGAGTACACTATGGGGTAGACAGAGAAAATATGTTCTTGTTGGGTTCCTTGTCTAAGGGGTATGATCTGTGACCTCAGATAAGGGACTCCCAGTGGGTGTTTTATTATTTATTCACTTGACAGGGAATAGACGCTCAGTCCTATAAGACACCATGCTGTTGGCTGAAGGATTTGCCATTGAGCAAAACTCCTTTGAGGCCTCAGGAGGAGCCATTGCATGGCCTGCCAAGGACAGCTCAGTCATTGCAGGAAAAAAAGCCAGTTGAGACAGACTCGCTGC
Organism: Peromyscus melanophrys; assembly: GCA_902168415.1. Lineage (NCBI taxonomy): Eukaryota > Metazoa > Chordata > Mammalia > Rodentia > Cricetidae > Peromyscus > Peromyscus melanophrys. The sequence goes on from CABHPR010154059.1 coordinate 2,511, forward strand.
TAGATATCTCCTCAGAGAGCCTGTGCCCCACAGCCCTTCAAAGACATTACACTTACACACTCCAGGCATTGTCAAAACAGTGGCCATGCTGGCAGCAAGACCTCCCAGCCAGAAGATGGTCTTAAAACCATGGCACACGGGACAATGTGTATACCTTACAAATATATAAATTAAGAGGTCTACGTGGATACAAAAGCTTTCTAAGGGGACTGAATTCCATTCTCTGTCATGCTAGCTATTGGTGAGGACCTCGAAAACAAAGTTTGTTTTCAGTGGAGCCGGTATTAAAAATAGAAGGTATTATGTACAGGCTCGGCTTCTCTCATGTCCACCATGGAAGCCCCTGGTGTTGTCGGGGCCTCTGGGCAGCCTCAGCACCCCTACAGGCAACCCATCTGCGGTCTGCATCTTCCGAGACAGCAGGGGACTTGCCCCTGGACTTTTCTCCTGTGTCCCCATCTCAGCTTGGCGTCGTCTGCGAACCCAGGGGCTGCCCGAGGGAGTGACGCTGCTGTCCGAGGAATAATCCATGCACTTCCGGAAGATCTCGGGGCTGGTGCTAAAGTTTAGTCTACCTTCTTCAGCCAGTGGGGATTTTCTGGAGACACCCTTGCGCTGGGCCAAGGGGCTACTCCAAGGGCTTGAGCACGGGGAGGCATTTGGGCTCAGAAAGATATTCTGGTGACCAGAAGGGCTGAGCTTGTTAGTGGCCATGTGCCGCCGGCCAGCCATAGGAGAGGTGGGATTGCTCTCGGGGTCAGAGGAACTGTTGGCAGAGGACTCATCCCCCATGTACTGAAGCTCCTCCACTCTCTTGTTCAGGGACCTGCTTAGGTGGGTACTTGCTGTGGACTCGTCATCGTGGTTCTTATCTTTGAGAGGTTTCTTTTTGGGTGGCTTCATCCCAATCAAGACAGCTTTCATGTTGTCCCTGCCTTGAGATTCAGTGACCATGAATTCATGGGCTTTAATGGCTGCATCTACCTCCTCGAACTCCACGATGGCACACTCTTGGGTCCCCACCTGGCTGTAGCGGCTGCTGATCCTCCGGATGTCGGGGGGCAGCTCTCTCCCAGGTTTGAGGATCCGCACCGATGAGATGACTCCAAAAGTCCCAAAGAGCTTGAGCAGATGCTCCATTACCTTCTCCTGCACCCTCCCATTCTTCTGGGGCGTGGCCAGGGCCCATAGCTTAGGAGACAGGTGTAGGTCATACACCAGCAGCATCTTGCTGGGGAGGTTCTCGTTGGGGAACAGTGGCACAGGGGTGGTCCTCCTAACCTTCCGGTGGTCCTCATTCAACTCCAGGGTGACTGAATACTTCAAGGCATGTGCTGTGGTCCTCCAGTCCCGTGTGAGGTGTTTCACCTAAAGAACACAAAGCAGGTCTGAATGGTACCTCCTCTCCTCTCCACACTTGTATATGCTGTGTCGTCCTCCCCCCCCCCGCCCCCCGTCCCTCCTCACCTCTGTAGCACCAGTGACTTGAGTCATACCTAGTGTGGGAGACACTCAAATACCCACCAGTCGGAGAATGAGTAAAGGAAAACTTTCTCCAGCCACTTCTTCCATGGTTTCTTTCCTTAAAAAATGTTTAATAAACTTCATCATAAAAAATTTTCAAAAAAAATCATATGGTGAAATTAACCAGACCCAAGGTCTATGTATCTCACTGAACAGTTAGAACAGCCATTCTGAAGCTGTGGGGGTTTCACACTGGACTTCACACTTTGACTATCAAATGTGTTTCACGCAGTTATCCACGACCCAAAATGAAAAATCCACAAAAGCAAACTAGAAAGATAACCAGCTTTAGATCCTCTTTCTTAACTCATGCCCACCACCTGTGTTCAGTCCGTCCTCATCCTAATTAACATTCTTTCTCTCTTTTCTACACGTTATACTGCACTCACACATGCATAGTTGTTCACATACATGCATCTGCTGTTGGCTCGATTCTGCATATCAGAGAGGACATCTCTTTTCCTTTCTGAGATTGGGTGACTTCATTGAATACTATATATTCTAAGTCCATCCATTTTCCTGCAAATGTTGATTACATTTTTCCTTAGAGCTGCATAGATAGTATCCATACACACACACACACACACCCACACACACACACACACACACACACACACACACACCAGATCTTTCATTATCCATTCATTTGTTGGTGGGCAGCCTAGATTGATTCCAAGTCTTTGCTATAGTGACTAAAGCCGAAATAGTAACAATAGCTCTGGTTTCTCTTCAGATCATAAGCATCTTTTGCCTTTTTTTTTAAAAAAAAAAAAAAAAAACAAAACAGGGCTGGGAATTGAACCTAGGGCATCATTCATGGAGCTCCAGTTACTGCCCTCCTTTCTCCAGCTTCTCATCGGGACAGCTGGGTTTGGAGCAGTGCTGAGCAGTAGAGTATCGCAGAACAGTAGGAATTCTCCCAAGCTTCCAGGTCAGATTCTGTACTCTCTAGAACTCTCTGTTGTGTACATAGACCCAAGCCTCACCTCCATCCACTAGGAAGACTTGGAAAATTACCCAGCCTCTCACATATCCACCCTGCTCATCTCAGTGATAGAGATATTTTTTTAAAAATGTCTACTGCATAGCCCTGTTACAAAGATGAAATGATGAAACGAGGACTTGGGAGACAGCTCAGCCGGTCAAGTGCTTGCTTGTCACGCAAGCATCAGGACCTGAGTTTGACTCGCAGAACCCATGTGAAAAATCCAGGCAGGATGACATGTGCTCATCATCCCAGCAGCCACCAGCCGGCCAGATCCAGGCCAGGGAGGAATCCTGTCTCAAAAAAATAAGGTGGCTGAGCAATGACACTAAAAATTAATCTCCAGCTACTACATATCTGCACATCTTATACATATGTGCGTGCGCGCGTGCCACACACACACACACACACACACACACACACACACACACACACGTTAAATGAACAGAAAAAATAGAGAGAGATACATTTGTACACAAAATTTAAAATAGCAGTTCACTCTCCAAGACTACTCAATAACTACATGCTATCACTGTTTCAAATACATATGTCACAAGTGAGTTTTGGGTAGTACTGGGGACTGAATGTAGAATGTCAGGCAAGCAGGCTTCCATGAGCTATAGCCCCAGCCCAGATTTTTTTCTTCTTCTTCTCTGAGACAGGGTTTCACTCAATAGTCCAGGCTGGCCTCACACTCATGACCCCTCCAGAACGCTGGGATCGCAGGCAGTCACACTGAATGGGCTGCTACTTTGGAAGGATTTGGAGGGTCTGGCATTCTCTGAAGCTGTGATTTACAGTTGATAAAGAGAAGCCCCAAAGATCTTCCCTGTTTCTCTATAATCTCCCCCAAAAGTAACAGGCACAGACACCAAGTGGAGTCATATTGACCTGGGCCTCCTGAAAAATGATGAAACAACTCTTCCCTGTCCCTCCCATGATGGAAACTGTGCGTATCGATGCTGCAGTATATGAAAAGCTATATTTATTTCATAAAACGGCAATTTTGTGGAGGCCCACTTCCAGTGAAGGGTGTGCCAGGGAGATGAGTCATCCCCAAGAACTGGTGGATGTGGGTGGGGTGGGTAACCTGAGCCTGGATGGGGAAATCACCCAGAGTCCTCTGAGGCCTGCCCCATGAGGCTGATCTGCAGAGGAACCAGGAACTCCCCATTCCCCTGGGCTTCAAACAGAAAAGGCACAGAAAACAAGAAAAGAAGGCTCGCTACCTGGGCAGGGCAGGGAAACCTCCACAGAACCCTGAGTCCTGACTGACACACTGCTGGAACATGGGCACTGTCCACTCTGGCCTGTGGCCTCTCATTATTAGCACGAAAAAGCCCCGAGTCACCTACAGAGAGACCTTGGGCTGATCAGCATGCCACAGAGAAGCAGGCTTGGGACTACAGTTGGATTTCTAGTGAACAGTCAGTCAATCGGGAGTCCAGAAGAGAGTGAGATGGATGAAGGTCACTGCAAGGTTGTAGGAAAGCCAAGGCCTGGCATGATGGAGCCAGTTGTGAAAACAGCTGGGAAGGGAGCATGCGGGAGAGGCGAAGAAATCCTTCCTAAGCTTGAAGTCGGAGCATGGAAGCATGTGCTGCCTTACGAGGTAGGGTGAGAACTAGGGCAGGACCACGTCCTTCCAGAGAGGAGAGCTGTAGAAGACTGGGGAACACACAGAGGCGAGAGCCAGGTCCTCTGGGAATGCCCAAAACTATGGGCATCTCAGGTCTGTGTCTGTGGTGCTTTACGACGGTTTCCAATATCACATCAGAAAAGGAACCAGGGGCTGGAGAGATGGCTCAGTGGTGAAGCACACTGACTGCTCTTGTAGAGGACTTGAATTCCATTCCCAGCACCCACATGATGGCTCCCAACAGTCTATAACTCCAGTTGCAGAGGATCTGACGCCCTCTTCTGGACTATGAGGGTACTACATACGCATGGTACACATACATACACTAACACACACACACACACACACACACACACACACACACACACACACACAAAATAAAATAAACGTTTTCCTTTAAGAAAGAAGTTTGGTCATGTGCAATCTCTAGAACTTCATAAGTTTGTCAGAAACTCTGCGTGATGATGGACCATCATTGTCAACCTGACTGGGTTGAGAATTTCTACGGAAACAAACCTCCGGATATGTCTGTGAGGATGCTTTCGTAAAGATTTAACTGTAGAGGGAAGATGAGCCCTAAACATGGGTAGTACCATCCCAGGGCCAGGATCCCTGACTGAACGAAAAAGACAAAGCAAGACAAGCAGCCGCACTTATCCCTTTCTGCTTCCTGACTGTGGGGCCCATCCTTGACATGAGGGGGGGGGGGGGCACCTTCAGCTGTGACCCAAAGCCTTCTGCCGTGGTTGTCAGGTGTTCGTCACAGTGACAAGAAGAGGCACTAACGCTTTGTACGCTCCCTGTGTTTGGTGCCTTCCTCTGGGATGTTTCGCATTGTGATTAGCAGGAAATCCTCTAGAAGGAAAGGAGGCTCTGCTCTGAATTTGGGGGTATGAATTTGGAGGTGGGAATTTGGGGGGTGGGAATTTGAGGAGTGTCCACCTTGCAGCTGGTTTTAAAGAGAGGATGCTGGGGTTGGGGATTTAGCTCAGTGGTAGAGCACTTGCCTAGCAAGCGCAAGGCCCTGGGTTCGGTCCTCAGCATGGAGGGGAGGGGAGGCTCCTGAGTGGATCTGTAAGTGGCAGCTAGGAAATGGGAGAAAGCCAGGATGGCTTTTGAAGCCCTTGGGGAGCACAACAGGGGGCTTTTCCATTTAGGGGTCCCCAACCCTGGAAGTATTTTTCATGTCAGAACTTGTTCTCTGAACATGAAGCATCCCTTCCCATCTGGACCTTGCAATTCCCACTCATCCTCCAAGACCGCATCCCAACGCCACCACTCCAGGAAGACGTCTCGGTTCTCTAGACAGGGTCCATTGCTCTGATCAGCCAGTCCCCAGATGCCCTTATGTCTTCCATCAGTTTGTCTGTGGTTACCCTGAAGCATTTCGTGGATCTCTTATCTTGTTGGACAGTAAGTGCTTCAAGGAAAGACGGAACGCCATATTCATTTAGTACCTCTTGCACTTAGCACAACACTCATCAAATACAAAGAATATTGTTTGATGGATGAATAAAAGAAAAAGAATCCAAGAAGAAGGCAGAGTATACCAGGGAGCCGGGCAGAGACGAGCTCCAAGGCACGGAGCTTTCCCCACTGATCTCTGATAAAGTGTGCCGACATCTTGGCCAGGACCCACTCCTCATTGGACCCACTCCTTACATAAGCCGTTATGCAACAAGCTGAACAGTGCTTTTCCATTCTAGTAAATACACTCCCCTCAAGGGAGATACAGAGTTATTATTCCAACTGGTTAGTCAATCCTCTGAGAGCAGCGAGTTTAGGGCCCAAGTTCTGCATCTGTCCACAGCAGGGACAGGCAGTCTCCTGCTTGGCTGCCAGTGCCCCCTCAGCATCTGGGACACAGAGTTCCCTTAGAGTTAGTTCCCTTTGGTATCACATAGAGCAGAGCATGCTGGAGTCCTGGAGCAGGATTTTCTCACTGAGTTCTGTGTGTTCTCTCCCATCCCATACTGACTCAGCGTATCAAGTGGAAAGCTTGAGTGGGTGTCAGGCAATTCTAGACTGGCAGGCATCTCTCAAGGTCTCCAGGACCCTCTGTTCTGGTGTAGCACCCTCTGGGCATCCATTTGCCTGGCAAGAAGACCCAAACTTTCCTGAGGACAAGTCACAGCATTTCTTAATCACCACCAGCTGAGATCTGTCCTAGCACTCAGAACCCTTTACATAGCATGCAAGTACATTCTCAAGAATGCACTCATAACCCTCTTGTGTGTGTGTGTGTGCGTATGTGTATTGTGTACGTGTGTGTGTGTGTGTGTGTGTGTGTGTGTGCATATGTGTATGCATATAAGGAACCATATGTCAGTCCTGGGTGTCAATCCTCTTAGGATCCACATACTTTGCTATTTATTTATTTATATTCAAGACAGGGTGTGGGGGTATTGTGTTCCCCAAACTATTGTGTATGCTAATAAACTTATCTGGGGTCAGAGAACAGGACAGCCACAATATGAAACAGAGGTTAGGCAGTGGTAGCACACGCCTTTAATCCTAGCATTCCAGAGACAGAAATCCCTCTGGATCTCTGTGAGTTCAAGGCCACATGGGAAACAGCCAGGCGTGGTGACCCACACCTTTAATCCCAGAAAGCACGCCTTCAATCCCAGGGAGTGGTGGTAGAAAGCAGAAAGGTATATAAGGCGTGAGGACCAGAAACTAGAGGCATTTGCCCTGGAGAGGCATTTGCCCTGGAGAGGCCTTTGGCCTGGAGAAAAGCCTTTGGCCTGGAGAAGCATGTGGCTGGTTAAGCTTTCAGGCTTCTAGCAGCAGTTCAGCTGAGACCCATTCTGGATGAGGGCTCGGGGCATCCAGTCTGAGGAAACAAGACCAGCTGAGGATCCAGCAAGGTGAGAGAGCTATGGCTTATTCTGTCTCTCTGACCTTCCAGTGTTCACACCAATAACTGGCCTCCGGGTTTGATTTTATTAATAAGACCATCTAAGATTCATGCTACAACAGGGCCTCTCACTGGCATAGAGCTCACCCAGTAGGGAAGTTGGCTTCTCCCTTAGCCCCACAGATCTTTTTCTACCTCCCCAGCTCTGGAAGTACAGGCATGGAACCAAGCTTGTCTTTTACATATGGCTTCTGGGGATCAAATTCAGGTTCTCCTGCTTGCATGGTAAACATTTCATTGACTGAGTTAGCTCCTAGTGCCACTAAATCCCTTCTCTTGATAATTTTTCTTTTTTTCAGGTGTCATAGTTATTTAAAAATTTGCTGGGCAGGAGGACCTGTGGCTGAGGGGTGGGGTGCCAAACAAAACAACAACAGAATGTTTAACACCACAAAGGTCCACACCCCAGACACAAATGCCTTGAGCAGCCTCTCAAGAAACCGGCCTCACCTTTTTGAAGGAGGTGAGCAGCTTGACGCTCACGTAGCCCAGCTTGTTCCTTCGCACGTGCTTGAGCAGGAAGGCATCCTTCTCCAGGTTCTCATCCGAAAAGTAGAACTCAATCTGATCCACCAGCTTCCTGATGAGCTCCTCATCCGGGGGCTTCCATTCCGGCTCCAGTTCCTCATGCTCATTCTCACCTCCACTTGTCGTGGCGCTGCTGAGACCAGAGGGAGACGCCAAGTTAGTTACGGGTTGAACTGTCACCCTCCAAATTCACAGATGGAAGCCGCAGGCCCCAGGAGCCCAGAACGTGGCCTAATCTGGAGCCAGCCACTGTGGATGTTAATATAAGAGTGATCCCATCATAGAGTAGGATGGCCCCCAATCCCATGCCGATGAGGTCCTCATGAAAGCCAAGAACTTGGGCACAGACACAAACCAGGAAATGGCTGCTCAGGATGAAGGTGGAGATTTGGGTGAAAACCAAGCCAGCTGGGGAGAAGCCTGGCAGATCCTTTCCTAGAACCATGATAGGGAGCAGGTCCCTGCTCCATCTCTTCCTTCTGCTCCCATTTCTAAGTGTACGTATTCTCCAAGCATCTATCCTTGAGTGTACATTTGATCTTATCTGAACTGGACCCTTCATTTATGACTTCTCTATTGGTTATACACCATCTAGCATGCACCTGGTTGTCATAGCAACCCTTGGAAATTAGACTGGCCATATCTGAATTAGCTTCCTTCAGGGTAGTTGGCCACATGACCATAAAATATTCAGAAAGTTCTGTCCTCAATCACCCGAGAAGTCAAGCTTTTGTTTTAACAAGTATAGAGGATCTTGAAAATAATAACACCGGGCAGAGTAAAGCGTCACACGAGTATGGGGACCTGAATTCAGATCCCCAGCACACAGGTAAAAAGTCAACACAAGGTAGTGCCTGACTGTAATCCCAATATTAGGGAAGCAGAGACAGAAAGATCCCTGGAGTGTTGGCCAGCAAGGCTAGCCAAATTGGCGGAACCCATGTTCAAAGAGAGGCTCTGTCTCAAAAAAAATAAGATAGAGCATGACTGAGAAGATACCAATATCATCCTCTGTCCTCCACATATATACACACACACACATGTATATATATAAACACACCTGCACAAAAATAAACTGAAAAATGGGGGGGCGGGCGGCGAGTAAAAGAATAGATTCACCATCCACTGAGATTTCTGTGTCACTCAGATGCCAGCAAAATGCACTGGTTCCCAAATGACATACATGGTTTTTGTCTTCCCTCCCCATCTTCCCACCTCCAGATGTGATATTTAGAAGACAGTAGAGTAGAGGATCCAGATTGCAGGGCCTGTCCTGGAACCTTGGGCTTTCCAAGATGCTGCCGTGCCAGAGATACTCCATACAAAAGCAGAACTTGATCTGTTATCTGGCTGGGGGGAAACATCTCTTCCTTCATGGCCATGTGGTCACAGCCACTGGGGAGTACAGTTCAAATGAGACCCAATGTCCACTCAAGGGTAGATGCTCGGAAGATGTGAACATTTAGAAATGGGAGGAGAAAGGAGAGGTAGAACAGGCAGGTATGTGAGGGAACAAACCCAGGCAGAGCAAGACACCTATGCCCAGAGGGAAGAGAGCATGGAGAAGGTGGGTGACAGTGTTCAGTCCTTTGATGAGGTGCAAGAGGACCAGGTGGAGCATGGGAGCCCAGGTAAACATGCTCTGGATGGGTGTCTCTAGAGGGGTATTGCACAGGGAGGTCTGACTGCACCCCATCTTCCCAGGCCCATGTGAGGTGGGAGATAAGTGCTGTGCAGGGAGGAAGCAGACACAGCCAGCCTTGGGAAGCCCAGGGCTCCAGCCTAGGTCCTGAGAGGCAGAGGCTCCAGTCGATGCCTTTTTTCTACCTTGCTTTGTTTATGAGTTCACCTTTGATCGGGCATCAGCTGCTCCAGTTTGGGAGTAGAACTTATTGGTCTGCCCCCTCTCTGTGTGGGTCATTTGTAGTAAATTCTATCGTTTGCCAGTGCACCAGAGTCCAGCCCAAACTCTCCACTGGCCATCATCATATACCCCATCCTATCCCCCACCCCCGCCACTAACAGACATCTTTATTGGCAGGGCTCGGAATCCCTAGGTGTTTGTAGTCATATTCACTAGTGTAGTGTTTGAAGGCATCCCATTATAAAATGAAAATCTGGGGTCACTTAAATCCCATGGCCTCTTCTTCCAACATTAAAATTTTTATTTTACTGTTGGTTCTTTACTAGCCTTCTGTCTGTCGTCTGACTGTTTTGGGATTTGCAGACAGAGTTTCATGTAGTTCAGACTAGCCTTGAACTCACTGTGTAACCAAGTGACCTGTTCCTCTTGCCTGCACCTCCCATGTGCTGGGAATATACGTGTGCACCACCAGGCCCAGTTTACACGGTGATGGCTATCCAGCCCAGGGCTTCACGCGTGCTAGGTAAGTACTCTGGCAGTGGGGCCACATCCCAGCTCTGTTTGCTTTTGAGCGTACATTTCAGATGGTCTCCTTACTTCATTAGCATGCTCTCAACCACTGCTCATTATACAGACATGTGCTATATCGTCCCACCTTTCACAGTCTCCCCTTCCACTTCCGACCTTCCAAATTTGATGGGAAGAACTTCTGCTCCATTTTCCATAGTTTATTACCTCACTCTATGCTGCAAAATAATATTGCAAGTGCTGTCTAGAGATAGATGCGAAAGTTGGAAGTTAATCTGTTTTATTATTGTGGCTGTGTAAACACATTCCCTGCAGGGCAGTTATTTGCTAAGATAACATTTGTTTAAGTGCTGGGTGGGGATCAAATCCAGGGTCTTGAGCATACTAGGCAAGCTCTCTACCGCAGAGCTACACATCCATCTCTTTTGAGACAGTTTTGTTTTTCGTTTTTGTTTTCGAGGCGGGTCATACAGTGATGGCCAGGCTAGCCTTGACGTCACTGTGTTGTTCAGGCTAGCCTTGGATTCTCCAGATCTTAGTGCCCATACTTTCCATGTGGTGGGATTACAGAGTGCACTGCCACACCCAGCTAAGATTGTATTTCTTTTCTGAACGTGTCTTAACAGTTAAGTGACCGTCCGAACTGATCTGTGCTTATCCTTTCTTGCGTGCATCTGTCTTTGCCTTAGTAGTGAAGAACAGTTTTTGATCCTCAGACTGTATGACTGAATCCTCCTGCTTTTTTTTTTTTGCATGTGCCTGTTTGTGAGTGTGCGTGTGTGTGGGTATATGTCCACATGCATATGGGTACATACGTATGTGCCTGGTTTACAGGCGGGCCACCATGCCGGCCCCACGTTGATGTGGGTTCTGGGGATCCAAATTCTGGTCTTCCTGCTTATACAGCAAGTACATTACTGACTGAGCCATCTCCCAGTCCTAGGCTGTTCTCTTTTAAGAGCATACTGTTCTTATTTGGTGGATACAGTAGCTGAAATTCCCTCTCAGGGTATTGACTGGAGCGCTGACTTTTTAAAGACTCGAGCGCTGACTGTCTAAACACCGCACCTCCATGTTCTGGGGCGCCCGTTCTTCTAATTATTTTTCACACTATTGCTTTGCTTCAAGTGACGAATAAACAATTCACTTTTTTGTTTAAAATTTCAATAAGCTTATTTTAGAATAGTTTTAGAGCTACAGAAAAGTTATTAAAATAGCACAGTGAGTTCCATATGCCTCACACCAGGCATATTTATTATTAATGTCTCCTAATACTGTGGTATACTTCTTAACGAGGACAATTATGCAGTATCATTAGCTGAAGTACATAGTTTAGACTTCCATCATTTTCTCCTAAAGGATCCCACCCAGGAATCCTGATGACATGCTGTATTACATATCTCCTGAGGCTCCTCTTGGCTCTGACTTTCTTCAGATGTCCTTATCTGTGATGACTTGGACGGTGTTGGAATGTACTAGTTACATATGTTATGGAATATCTTGCCATTGAGGTTTCTCTGTTGCCTCCACCGTGATTATTTTAAGGCATAGGACCCGGGGAGGAGGACCACAGGGGTAAACTTCCATCCTCCGTACATCACATTGGATACAGTTAGCAACATGACTTCGCACTGTGCTGGACAGGTTTCTCCACCTAAAAGCATTCCTTTCCCTTGGAAGAAATCAGGATCCCTTGCCTCCTCTTCGGGAGGGACGCTAAGCTCTGTGTACTAGTTGGAAGGAGGAGGACCCAGAACCTCTCTTAGTGGGTTAAATGGCTCCCCCTGTAGCTCTCTACCCTTGTTGGTTTTCTTCCTAGTTGGCTCTAAACACTTGACGGGGGCAGGCTTCCATGTAGAGCAAACACGAGAGAATCACCCAGCTTTTCCCTGCAGCTGCAGCTCCCCTTAGCCTCCCTAGAACTCCCTACTTTATGAGGTTCCTTCAGAAACAACCTCACTTCCTTTCTCCTGCCTGGCAGTACCTGCTGTGTTGCCCGACTCTCTTTGCTGGTAGACAGGGGCTGGCAAACACATCTAAAGTGAAAACGTAAATTAAATTACCGTTCAGATATTGCCTTCCTTTTTATTCTTGTAGTTTCATACATTTCCCGAGCAGAGCCTTTCTGTGTTCCATCTCCCACCTCCTCCCACCTCCTGCACTGTATTTTGGGCTCCAGCCTCCTCCACACAACGCCACATCACATATTGTGAAGAGGCTGTTAGAGTATGCAGCTGTTCTGTCTTGACAATATTACTACTGATGGCAACACGGTCCCCATTGCCCATCGGACAAAGCCTACAGTGCTTAGATGCATATTCAGATGCACTTAGAATCCAGCTGTCTCCATCATGCAAGCTCAGATCCATTTACTTTCTTCAATGCTCTTTGCTCCAAGCAAACAGAAAGACCCCTGTGTCACAAGTTTCCTCACTTCACACCTTTGCACACGCTGCTTCTGACTCCTTGAATGGCTTGTCCCCCTCTTAGCCATGCAGCTCCAAAGTGACCTTCCAGGTGGGAAATCGCCTTCTCTAATGCTCGTCTATATCTGTGTCCTTGGTCCTCATGTGCACATCTTACTAGCCCCCCTGAACGCCAAGTTGAAGATACAAGTCATATTGGCTTCTCTTATTCTGGTACCATTTAAGAGGCTTGCACATAGTAGCAAGCTTTAACAGTGTTTGTAATATAAAGCAAATAGGTTTTGTTAAAGTAATTCGTATCTACAGAGACCTTTGTTGTTGTTGTTTTGAGACAAGATCACTATGTAGCCTTGGCTGGCCTAGAACTCTATTTATAGACCAGCGTGGGTTTGAACTCATAGAACTCTGCCTCCTGAGTGCTGAAATGAAAGGCGTGCACCACCATACCTGACTGGTAAATATATATTAATTCCTCTTGAAGAAGACTCGAGGATAAGGATGAACTCAGTTGGCAGGGTGTTTACCAAGCATAGAGGAAGTCCTGAGTTGGATCCCAGCACCTCATAAAGTAGGTATGGAGATGCATGCCTGTAGCTCAAGCTTTTGAAAAGTGAAGGCAGGGGGATTAGGAGTTTAGTTACCCTAAGCTACCTAGAAATTTCAGGCTATCTTGGGCTATGCCCATCTCAAAACAAAAAACAAAACAAAACAAAAAACCGAGGCTGAAAGTTTTATACTTAAATATTGCTGTTCACATAAAACATTGTAAACTGAGAAGGTCTTTTGCTATAGCTGTAATTTGGTTTGAAATTAACACAGCGGGTAGAAACTGGATCAAAATAGATGATTGGCTTCGGGGAGCACTCCTATAATATTTATCTCTTTTATAAGGTTTGGGGGGAAATTGAGTAAAATCTCCAAAGCTGTTTTTCTCATAAAATCTCAAACTAATGTGGGTGTGTTGACTCAGTGGTTAATCAAATGACATTCTGAGAGTGGAAAACACCTAAACGAACATGGAGTCACGAGATCCTCACTAGGCCTTCCAGCCCAGGGGAGAGTGTGTGCATTCATACTGATCTATCGGGTTTTCATCTATTCTTACAGACATCATAGGGAGTCAAAATTCTCAGTGTGAAAAAAGGGAAGTAACAGCAAAATCGTGTAATATTAAAATTGAATTCTTTGTTTTGTTTGTTTTTTTGGTTTTTTGAGACAGGGTTTCTCTGTATAGCTTTGCGCCTTTCCTGGAACTCACTTGGTAGCCCAGGCTGGCCTCGAACTCACAGAGATCCGCCTGGCTCTGCCTCCCGAGTGCTGGGATTAAAGGCGTGCGCCACCACTGCCCGGCTAAAATTGAATTCTTATACAGATTTATTTTTAAAAGCAGTCCTGTGCCTGGAAGGACCCTGAAGGTAATGGTGCCCTGGTGGAAACAAGCACTTTTGATATTCGTTCTTGGTTTCTAAACCCTTTCTCACTCATGTTTCAGAAAGCCATGGATTCCTGTGGGAACGGCTAATTTCCATGACTGGAGCAGGAAAAGTACAAATGAAGCCTGGAATACGGAGTTCCCGAAAGTGAGGTTCTGCTCGAAACCAAAAGGACGTGCATCCAAAGGGTGCGTGGGATGAAGGGGCACCTCCAGCTACATGATAGATGGTCTAAACATCAAAAGTAATGACTGTGACTAATTATAACAAAAGAAAACAGGTAAAAATCCATGAATAGAAATGAGAGAAAGCTCAAGTTTGAGGAAAGGCCCTCATTTAAAGCATTCAGTAAGACTGTTAACACTGACAGAGAAATTACGGTGAGATAATTAGCTATTTCTTCTGGCCTTGTTGGGAGGAACCCTTGGCCAATTCAGAGCTCTTTTCCAAAGGAGAGGGGTTGGAGAGGTGGCTTAGTGGTTAAGAGCAGTGGCTGCTCTTCCAGAGGACTCAAGTTCAGTCCCCATCACCCACTTGGCAGCTCACAAAGGACCTGTTAACTCCAGATCCATGTATCTGATACCCTCTTCTGGCCTCCATAGGCAACTGTATGTGTGTGGTACACAGACATGTAAGCAAAACATAAAATAATGAAACCAATTTTTAAATTAAAAACCAATATCTCCCATCAAAGAAGAAAGTCTGTGATTTGATGGCTTTGCTGCTGGACTTCATCAACATTTAGGAAAGAATGAATACCAATTCTTCTCAAACTTATCCCAAAAAGTTGATTGAATGAAATACTCCCGAATTTGTTTCACTAGTATTACTCTATTATTAGAGCCAGACAGGGGCACTACAAGAAGGGAAGTTATAGTCCGAAACTCCTGAATAGCACAGATGCAAACAGATTTCAACAACATATTACAGGGGTTATTATCCAATAGTCAAAGTGTGCACCTGCAGCCCCAGCTTCTTGGGAGGCTCAGGCAAGAGGATAGACCACTTACCCTAAGAGTTCATCAGCCTGAGCAACATGCTGAGACGCTATCTCTTAAAGCTAAAACAATAAAGAAAAACAAAAGGACTGGGTCTGGAGAGATACCCCAGCAGTTCACAGCATTAATTCTCTTGCAGAGGACCAGTGCTCAGTTCCTAGCACCCACGTCAGGCAGCTGGCAACCACCTGTAACTCCAGCACCAGGGGGAGTTGATGCTTTCCTTTGGCATCTAGGGGGACCCACATGCCCGTGTATACACAATTAACATAAATTTTAATTTTTTAAATTAAAATAAATAAAAGTATCATCTACCATAATCAAGCAGGACTTATTTCTGGAGTGCAAGGATGGTTCAACAAATACAAATGAAAAAAGCTGTGGTATATCACATTAATGAAGACAGGAGGACCACAAAGACAGATCTGCATGACAGAGAAATGCTTTTAACCAAACAGTCAAGTTTAGCCCCAGTAATGGTGAGATGATGTCTCCTGAGGTGATGTAACAGTGTCAAGGAACAGCCTATGAAATACTCTCGCCAAAATGGTTAGTCCAAATTCAATTAACCCCCTAGCTCCTAACTTCTGCTTCTACAGGAAGTCTATGGCACAGAGGAATAAGTTAATGAAACTATGAAAACTGACCTAAAAGTCAGACACTTGAAAAAAAAATGCCTGGTCTTATATTCTTCAACTAGTAAAACATTAGAAGAAAGAAAGAGGTTAAGAATGTTCCAGATGAGGGTTTCTTAAACTTTTCCCCTAGAAACCCCTTTTTGCCTCAGAATTTTGATATGATCTTAGATATACAGAGGTATATAAACTAAATATTTATTGGTGATAAATAATAAAGACATTTATTTTAAAATCACTCATTGACCATAATTTTTAATTTTATTTTATGCACATGGGTATTTTTGGCTGCATGTATGTCTATGCACCACTTGCATGAAGTACCCATTGAATCCAGAGGATCCCCTGGACCTGGAGTTATAGACAGTTGTGAGGTGCCATATGAGTGCTGGAAATCAAACCCAAGTCCTCTGGAAGAGCAGCTGGCACTCTTAACCATTGCCCCATTTCTCCACCTCCCTAATTTTATCATTTATTGAAGACAAAACAAATTGGCACACCAATGCTGAGATGGACATGCTTGCTGTCGCAGAAGGAGCGGAGCCTTGGCTTATACGTGGTACTGCAGGATGAAGGGCATTCTCCACATTTTTTAGAGATGGTTATTATTTTGATTAATATTTTTCATTGCCAATGCTGACAACATTGCTTTGCATAAATATGTAACGCAAAGTGGTAGAAAAATGTCTAGAGCCATTTCAGAATTGACTGGAAGCTCTGTGTCAATGACAAGCCCAAACTCACTTAAAACTATTTCCGTGAAGCTCAAGTCAGCAGCCCAGAGAGCAATTTTTAAAATCAACCAGCCAATCAGGAGTTGGAGAGATGGCTTACAGGCTAAGAGTGTTTGCTGCTCTTTCAGAGGACCCGAGTTCGAGTCCCAGCACCCATTTTGGGCAGCTCATGACTACCTGCATCTCCAGTACCAGGGGACTGGACACTTTTCTCTGGTCTCTGTGGGAATTTGCACTCATGTACACCCCCATACATGCAATTAAAAATAAAATAAAAATAAAATCTTAAAATTAAGCAATTAAAAAATTAATTTGATATACACCAAGGAATGACTAACTAGGAAAAAATAGAGTTTGTTTTCCATAATTAAACCATCATGTTTCTATGAGAGCAGAACCCTTCGTACACACAGCAAAAACACTGCCATCAATAATACCATTCCACAGTCTTGAATCTGAGTTGAGGTATTTGGGGCAGCATTTGCTGGCATTTGGCGGTGTGGCAGCATGCACATAGCAAAATGTGTACACTGCGCTTGGAACCAAGGCTGCAGCGAAGTCACAACATGGGCAAGCACCACCAGAAACTTCTCACATTTGCTAAATTGTTCAGAACATTGCCACATTTGGGGAGCGATGCCTTCTTCTGGTCTCCATGGGCACCTGCATTCCCCCCTCCCAGGGTCTGGCTCAGCTGCCGTCTTTACAGGTTCACCATTTTTAGGAAGCCGAACTCTCTACTAAAAGATTCTTCTGAAACAACACACTAGGCAAACTCTGCCCGAACTGACTGGCTGCTGGTTTGAGACAGCTTTAGAAGATGACTGTGGGACGACATTGAACATGGAACTTGACTGTTAAGATAATCTGGGAGGTTATATTAGGGAGTTACTGCTCATTTTCCATGTTGGCAATGGTAGTGTTAACAGATTCCTAGGGAACATCCCTGTTAAGTGTCACAAGATGAAGTATTTCAGGTGTGTCTCAATGTACAACATAACTTCCACATGGTTCCGGAGAAACCGTGCATATCATACGCATCTAACAAATACGACAAAGTAACAACAGTAATAGTTCATGTATTCCTTGTCCTCAGGACTAGGTACATGGATGTGGAAAGGGCTAAGATAAAGCCCCTGCCTCTAAGGGTCTCGCTGTCTCACAGAGGGGAACATGTGGCTTTTCACACTATGAAGTGAGTGTTCTCATTCCCCACACATTTACTAGGTGCCTGGTCCGTTCTGGTGCTTCGCCAGGAGCTGCAGGCACAGAGCTTAGAGACCTTCCAGGGAGGTATAACTGTGGGTTTAGGACTGTAAAAGGTGTTAGACCTAAAATTCACAGAGTACCAAAGCAACACAGAGGAGAGAGACCAACCTAGCTCACCCAGGGAGGGGCATGGGACTGTGGGGAAGAGGCAGAAGTTTGCAAGGCTGACAAGAAATCCAATCGAGAGTGGAGATGTGGGTGGGCAGAAGTATGCAGGCCAACAACCCCCCTTCCCCCACGTGCCACCATGCTCAGGGGGACAGTGCCCCAGGAACATGAAATAAGACAGAAGGCAGCCATGGGCTGAGGGGATGAGGTAGGTGGGTGTTAAATCTTAAGCAGATTTAGGAACTGGGGCTCCTTCTTCAGGCACTGGGAGCGGAGAACATCCATATAGAGTAGCTGCTGCCTCACCACACTGGGCCCAAACAGGAGACAGCATTCTCCTGCCTCTGGCTGAATCTCCACATGCTCTAGGTGTCTGCCCATCAGGCTTTGTCAGCTCCACTAATCTGAAGAGCCACAGGGACTTTAGGGACTAACTCGTCCCAACTCTATGCCAGTAGGCAATATAAAGTGTTGCAGGCTGAAGGCTCCATGATCTTTGAGCTGCTAGAGCTGAGAGTGATGAAGGGTGGCCCTGGAGTGACCTGTGAGTGACAAGGGAAAAGGCCCCGAGGATCGGTTTCTCCTAGGACTCCGTAGAGAATCTTTCTAGAACCAAGAAATAAGTGGGGCCTTCACCTTGGCTGTTTAGGAGGGAGCAGCTTTTTGCTGTAGTCACAGACAAGCAAAGCCATAGGGCATTTTGCATGACCTCTGGGGTTATCTGGCTCGGAGGCTGTCTTTATTTGCTCATCATTTTTATGTTGGGCAAAGAGAGAGCTTTTTGTACAATGATGCCAGGACACGAAATTATGTCACCGTTCCTGCCCTAAACTGTAAGACTGGCCTTTTCTCCTACAACGGCTGCCTCTGCTGATCTGGCCTGAAATTCTGGGTTCCAGACCCTTTTAACCAGGGTCCCGTCTCTTTTAACTGGGGATGGGGCAGCCCCCTTGGGGGTGGCCCCAGTGTGCTCCCTTGTTGGAACTGAGCCTTCTCTTAGTGATAGAGGAGGTACTTCCTCCGGGTCTTCACAGTTGAGAGCCTGAGTGTAGCATCTCAAAGGAGGATTCTTACCAAAGGCCCCTTGGCATTTCCCAGCATTTGCTAGTGTCGTTACCATGTCTCTTTTCTCATTGGCTTCATACGGGATGTCTCTTTAACCGCAATAAGAAAACCATGGTTGCAAAGGGCCTACATTAGCCATGGGTGTCTGGCTGAGGAGAAAGCTCAGGGCCCAGGGGCAAGGTCAGACGGGTGCCATACCAACTCATCAGTGAGCAGTGAGGGAGCCAGCTCCAGGCACAGAAGGCACGCAAGCAGGCAGACAGCAACAGGAACCCCCAGACTAAGGTGAAGCAGCAAAGCCTTCGGCCATCTCAGCTGAGGGCAATCTCTCCACCAGGAAATCACCCCCTCCTGGACGCCCCCATCAGCATATGTCAGCTGTGCCTGGCCTGCGCCCACCCAGAGGCCGAGTGAAGCCATTAGACAGATGATCAGAGCAGATGGTGATGAAGGCTCTTTAGGACCACTGGCATCAGGAGGCCCAGCCTCAGGGACACCTCCAGGCTGGGTCAAGTGTCTAATGGGGTGCATCCACCAAAAGGGGCGTCTCCTTTAGAAGTAGGGATGGTGAGGATGGCCCATGCAGATCTCTCTTTTTGGATCGCAGAGCACCCCCAAGTCCGGGTCCCTCAGATCTCCGCCCCCATCCCAGGAAGCCTTGTCAATCAAGAATCAAAACCTGCTGAGGGTTGGGGCACAGACTGCCCCCCAAAAGCGGGCTCTGACTCAGTCTGCAGTCTCTGTGGCGGGGCTGAGTCAACCCCTCTGCCCTGGTGAGTTGTCGCGCATTGGGGAGCCCCGTGTACCCTCGCCAGGCCCGCGCCACCTCGCCTACCTGTGCCCGCGGCTCAGCTCCTCCTCGCTGGCGCTGCCCCAGCCTGGACTGAGGTACCGGGCTGGGTCCCCCGCTGCCTGCGCAGAGGTCCCTTCGTCGTCCTCCTCCAGATCCTCCACGTCCTCAGCCTCCTGGATGGCCACACGGATCTGCACCGTGGTCTCTGGCCCCGGCAGAGCCTGATCGCCGAGCTGGGCCATGGCTGGCAGGGTCCCCGCGCGGCGAGGCCCCGCCAGCCGGGCGGCCGCGATAGCGACGATCGCGCGTGGGCGGCGCGCGCACGGCGGCGACTCAGCCCCGGGG
>CABHPR010154060.1:6498-19137 GCA_902168415.1 Peromyscus melanophrys
GTGTGTGTGTGTGTGTGTGTGTGTGTGTGTGTGTGTGTGTGTGTGTGAGTGAGTTAGACTTCATAGTATAAAAGGGAAAAGAAATGCAGAAAATAAAAAAATTTATGAATTAACTATTGTAACAATTATAACAACCAATATAAATTCTATCCAGTGCTTCTTTTATATTGTCCATTCAAAAGTGGGACACATAGGGCTGCAAACATACATAATCCAATAGTAATGTTTATGTAAATGCTTATAATATGCCAGTACTGTATTCCATGATGTCACTAACTTCTAAAATGAAAGATGCAGAGGTACAGCTATCTGGTTGAAATGGTTTGCTCTGAATTGAAGGCTCACGTCTAGTAGAGATGTTTTAAAAATTACTTTGATGAGTAGTAAGGCAGCTAAGAAGGTAAAGGTGCCTGCTGTCAAGTCTGAGAACCTGGAAAAAAGTTAGTGAAATAAATAACTTTACTTTATCCTTCTTGCTACTGGTTACTACTTATTTACATGAGATAAGAGGAAAATTAAATTACTTGCCAATAAAATCTAATTTATATTCACAGGAATATGGTCAATACTGAATAGGATGTGTAGCATGTTGTCCCTAGTGGAGGATGAGGTCAGTGGTAAGGCAGGATTAAACTGATATCACCCAGAGCTACCATGATTACTTTCATGAGACCCACACCTAGCTTCAGTCTTGCTGGCTAGCTGATGACCTTCCATGGCTCCTCTCAATTAAATTTACATTCTAGATTTGCTTCAGCAACAGTTTCTCATACTTTTCCAATCCCATTTGTAATAATTAGGCTGAAATTATATACATATAGTAACTTTACTCTTTGGGTTTGTAAGTCATACCTTGGTATGTATTTTTGTGAAATTAAGAGTTCTGTTTTACTGCTCAGGATGCTATACCATCATCCAATCCACTCCCCACCCCCATGGGAGACCTCACCAGAGATCTTATCTACTCTCCCTTGAAGCATCATCACCTAGAATAATGAAAGTTTTGATGATATTCAGTGACATTATCTATTCAGTTTTCTTTCAGATATCTGAATGCACACAAGGAGTTTAGATTCCTCTGACAAATGTCATTTTATTTTATTTTACAGCAACTGCCTCCTCTTCTTCTGGATGAAAGGGCAGCTACTTAGAGCAAAGACATAGTCCAGCTATTTGTCTCAATAGACTTGTAATTACTTTAATTACTGAGCCTGCAATCCACTCCTTTTTTCCACCTGATAAGACTTATTCATAATTTGAATTTTATTACACAGAATCTGTCCAAATCTGTACAGCTATTTTCTCTGCTCTGCTTTCATGGAAAAAGCAACTTCATAGTTCCAACATATTTGGCAAATTTTCATGCTTCTTCTGATGACTGTCTTGCCCTAGCCTCACTAAAATGTTATACTTAATATTTTATTAAATATAACTTAAGATAAAAAATTTCATTACTAAATCCACATATTTCTATTATAATTTAGAAATCATCTTTACAAATGTAACCATCAGTCAACTACTTTTCACTTACCTATTTTGAATATTATAATTCAGTTTACTATATGTAACATTTAATATATTTTGAATTATGAAATAAATTAATATAGGTCCTATTTTATACAGAGACAATTATAAGCTGTAAAATAATAACAAAGAGAAATCATTATTTATTATTTTCATTATTTTCTCCATCTCAATCTTAAACTAGGATGATTGATTTAGAAGGCAATGTCAACTAAAGTGTACTTGTGACATTTTGCCTACTGTCTAGAAATAATTAGAAGATGCCATAAGGGTAGGTAGAACAAGTGATGGATCTCACAGACAACCCAATTTGAATAAATGTTCACTCATGAAATAACTATTCACACACTTCCAAGGTCTAAAAGAAGCAAGTGAGAGACCACTGTGCTTGATTTATTTTAACAGCAACAATGACTCATTGAAGAAAGCAGGAAGCAAATAAGTGCTCATGTCCACCTTCCCAAGCTCTAAGCAGTGCAATACAGAAACACATGTCTCCACTTTGGTGTTGGGAAACTCTCTTTTCACAAATGATGTGGAAGATTGTACCTTCACCAAAGCAGCTGTAATTAGCACAAGATTGGACCTGGTTAGCATTTCTTTGTGGAGGAATGGAAGGGCTCTTCAGGCATTACACAAGCAGGTCAAAAGCAACTCACAAGAGACTACTCAGCAAGTATCTTTTGAGGCATTATTTGAGTCCCTACCCCTGCCTCCCCCAACCCTCTAAGCATATATAAGGAGTTAACAGTTTGTGGACACAAACATTTTCTACTGTCGTACAACTCACCAGTATGCTGTCAGTGTTCTTCTAGGTAACTTTTTACCCATGACTCTGTAAGTAACCCCAATCAATCTTGCTTCTTCATCTTGCTAGACTTAAATGGAATCATTTCTTTGTCTTTGGTCTCCTAGCTGAAGTCACACTTCTCCAGAAAAGTTAATGTTACTACTTGAGGACAGGAAAGGAGTATTACAACTCACTAATAAGCTCACTGTGATGAACAAGTGTCATTGTAGGACAGTTCTCGGTCCTATGTCACCAAGTCAGTACATATAAACTTAGCTTTGTGAGATATTTAGACATGTTGAGAGAAAGACTGACTTTACTACCTCTCCACAAACCTCTGGGAGCAGAGAAGGGCTCAAGATTACTGCTAAGTGAAGGGCACGAATGCTAGCACAAGAGGAAACTGTCATGGAGGTCAATATCAGGCAGTGTGTTGAAGTACAAGCATAAGCAGAAAGCCCAGCTTCCTATATTCAGACTAGAATTATCAAAGGCAGCATCAAGTCTTACCCTAACATCAAACCAGACATAAGGACCAGTTGAAGAAATTCATGCTTTAGTTTATATTATGCCAACTATAGCATAGGTTAGTATTCTTACCTATAGATTTGAACTTTCCTGTGGCTATGAGAAAAAGATGTGAACCAGGTTACCATCTGCCTTGGCAACTGAGAATATATCTACAGCATATCAATAAGACTAGTAAGACTTTGCAACCCTTCACCACAGGCTGGGTAGCTATCACCAGACAAGAGCTTGACAATAGAGTCTTTACCTACAGCAGTATGCAGTTAAACACACAATTGGGAAAATCACCTGCCATGTGAACTACTTCCAGTAGAAACATAGACTGGAGGGTACCTTATATATTATGTAGGTCCTAGTAACTATGAGAATCAGGCATGAGCCAGCATCAGCACAGGTAGTCAACACTATGCAGGAAGTATAATTTAGTAGCAAGAATCCATTCACTGAGGATAAGAGGCAGTTGTAAACACAGGACTTATGTTTGGAACTTGGTAACATATTGCGGAAACCTAACACTAGGCAGACTCTAATGGTTCTCATCCCCAAGCCTGACTGTACCCAGCACTTTTACACATGTAAATCCAGCCACAGATTACAATTCATTTTTTTTCTCTCAATATCATCTGTGATGGAATGTAACAATACTAGACCAAAGTAAAACTCAACATTGGACAGCTCAGAGCAGCAAGGACCTGGTTTTACTCTACTGCTTGGTGGTTTCAGTAGGCTGTGAGATTAAGATTATGAGAATGCAGGAATAGGGCAGCAACCAAGGCCTGAGTCTTGGCATACAATTAGAAATTTGAATCTCCATGATGTTTTGCCCTGAGCAATATAGAAACCTACCATACATAACTTCAGGAAAAAGACTGTGAAAGAGGCATCTTAGCTTGACCTGGACCTGGGGAAAGCTCAAGGTGATCTGTCATAATATTTAAATATTTCCTCGGTTAATGATGAACAATATACCAAGTACAGGTTTTGGAAAAGCCAGGCTTGGATTACACTCTAGCAAGGAAATACTGACAACACAGACCTGTAGGACTCCTAGGAAAGCTTTGTTAGGATGCCATCTCTTGCTGAAATAATGAAATTGAATACTGGTTCAGAGAAAATGAGCAATAACCTTGGAAGTTTTGAAAAGACTAGAACAAAGCAAAGTATCATAAAGAGTGCTGTCATGAAAAAATCCTTGAATGTTTAGTCAAACTTTAAAACATAAAGTTGGTAGGGTAGGGAGGTGGGGAAGATAGGTTAAGAGTTCACAGAGGTAAAAATGATCAAAGTATATTGTATATATAAAGTATATAAAAAGTATAAAAGAGAATGTTTAAGGACCTCAGAACGGTGGTAGTTTGAATGTAATTGACCCCCATAATCTCATAGGAAATGGCACTATTAGGAGGTGTGGCTTTGTTGGAGTTGGCATGACCTTGTTGGAGGAAGTGTGTCACTGTGGGGGAAGGCTTTGATGTTTCTTATGCTCAGGATACTGCCCAGTGTCTCAGTTGACCTCCTGTTGCTTGCAAGATGTAGGACTCTCAGCTACCTCTCCAGCACAATGTCTGCCTGCACACTGCCGTGTTCCCCACCATGATGATAATGACCTGATACTCTGAAACTGTAAGTGAACCATTCTAATTAAAAGCTTTCTTTACAAGAGTTGTTGTGGTCATGATGTCTCTTCACAGCAATAAAAACCATAAGACAGAAGTTGGTACCATGGACTAGGGTATTTCTGTGATTGACCTGACCATGTTTTTGTTTGGAGGCATTTGGACTTTGGTACTTTGTGTTATGAAAGCAGTAGAATATCTTTAAGCACTGCTTAATGGGCCATACTGGTAGGAGAATGGAAGACAGAGGTGATAAGTGTTATAAGAACTGTCTGGGGCTCATTCAAGATGTTTTAGAAGAGAAGACTTTGAGTATATTGCTGAGAGATAATTGTCGTGATGCTTTGGTTTAGAAAGTGGCTGCCTTTTGCCCTTGTCCAAAGAGTATTCCTGAGGCTAAAGTGAAGAATTTTGGATCAGTTCCATTGGCCCAGGAAATCTTAAAACAGCCTAGTATAGAATCTGTCATGTGGTTACTAGTGTTCATGATTGTAAAGATTTATAATGAAAAAGAGCAAGCTGAGCAGGATAAATTAAAAAATGTATTGGAGGGGAAAAAGAGCACCAGGAAATGGAATGAAGCTATGTTCCATGTTCAAGGATATAAATGAATTAAGAAATGGAATATAGGGAGTGTTGATCTTAGGGCAAGATCCCACCCAGCTAAGTTTCCAACTTGTGAACATGAGCTAAAGAAAAGCTTAGAGCCAGGTGTGGTGGGGCTTCAATCCCAGCATTGTGTAGGCAGAGACTGGCAGATCTCTGAGTTTGAGGCTAGCCTGGTCTACATAGTAAGTTTCTGGACAGCAAATCTTAGACAGTGGAGGACTGTAGCATGAATCTTAAATGGCTTATTAATAAAAACAAACTTGGAGCCAGGTATTGTGGTGAATGCTGGAAGATCAGCGAAGCAGAACAAGCCACAGCCACCTCACCCCACCAATTCCTCAACTGATCCTATTTCCTCAGACTGGAAATCTCTGTGTCCTCATCCAGAATGAATCTCAGCTGAACTGTTGCTCAAAAGCCTAAAAGCTTAACCAGACTAATTCCTGGTGCTCACACCTTATATACCTTTTTGCTTTCTGCCATTACTTCCTGGGATTAAAGGCTCACTTTCTGGGATTAAAGACATGTGTCACCATGTCTGGCTGTTTTCAGTGTAGCTATAAACGCACAGAGATCTGGATGGATCTCTGCCTCCCAAGTGATAGGATTAAAGGCGTGTGTGCCACCATTTTCTGGCCTCTGTATCTAGTAGCTGTTCTGTTCTCTAACCCCAGATAAGTTTATTAGTGTACACAATATTTTGGGGTACACAACATCACCACATTTCCCCTTTTTGTCTAAAATTAAAAAAAGCTTATAACTAATACAAGAAAAACTATATTCAATAAGTATAATAACTATATACAATATATACAAGCAATACATACTTAAACAATGTCTAGTCCATTTGCATTTGAGAAACTCAGAGAAAACAAAGCAATATATTCCACTGGGTGGCGGCGACGCCTTTAATCCCAGCACTCGGGAGGCAGAGCCAGGCGGATCTCTGTGTGTTCGAGGCCAGCCTGGGCTACCAAGTGAGCTCCAGGAAAGATGCAAAGCTACACAGAGAAACCCTGTCTCGAAAAACAAAACAAAACAACAAAACAAACAAAAAAACAAACAAACAAAGAAAATACTTCCTTATCTATCCTATTTTGGTAAGTCTAAAATGTGCCTGATTCACTTTCTATCCTAATTTATATTACTAATAGAACTATCTTATAATGTCTTTCAAATTTATACACTTACACCTCTTTAGTGAGTTTCTTTTCTAAAAATGTCTAGTCCATTAACATTTGACAGATTCAGACAAAAAGAATCCATCTGTTTCCATCAGTTACCAGATTAAGGCTCTATGATGACAGTTAGGGTATTCACCAATGTGATTACTAGGGTAAGCCAGTTCAGGCACCCTCTCCACTACTGCTGGGGTCATTTTTGTGGATTCCTGGGAACTTGCCTAGCACCCAGTTTCTACCTTTCCCCATGATGTCTCCCTCTATCATAATATCTCTTTCATTGCTCTCCTACTCCATCCCTGTTCCAGCTCAACCATTCCATTCCCTTATGTTCTCATCCCCCACCCCTACCCTCTATTGCTCCTCCTCACCCCCAGTTTACTCATGGAGATCTCATCTATTTCCCCTTCCCAGAGTGATCCATGTGTCCCTCTTTAGGTAGTTTCTGTGAAGTTGTGAGTTGTAGTCTGGTTATCCTTTGCTTTACATCTAGTATCCTCTTATGAGTGAGTACATACCATGTTTGTCTTTCTAAGTCTGATTTACCTTACTCAGGATATTTTCTAGTACCATCCATTTGCCTGCAAATTTCATGATGTCATTGTTTTTTACAGCTAAGTAATAGTTCATTGTGTATAGGTATCACATTTTTTTTAATCCATTCTTTGCTTGAGGAGCATTTAGTTTGTTTCCAGATTCTGGCTATTATGAATAATGCTGCTATAAACACAGTTGAGCATGTGTCCTTGTAATATGATTCCGTATTCCTTGGGTATATGCCCAAGAGTGGTATAGCAGGATCTTGAGGGAGATTGATTCCCAATTTTCTGAGAAACCACCATACTGATTTACAAAGTGGCTGTACAAGTTTGCA
Organism: Peromyscus melanophrys; assembly: GCA_902168415.1. NCBI lineage: Eukaryota > Metazoa > Chordata > Mammalia > Rodentia > Cricetidae > Peromyscus > Peromyscus melanophrys. Next base: position 13,621 of record CABHPR010154060.1, read on the forward strand.
CTCTCACCAACAGTTTAGGAGTGTTTCCCTTGCTCCACATCCTCTCTAAATAAGCTGTCTTCAGTGTTTTTGATCTTAGCCATTCTGACAGATGTATCTCAGAGTCATTTTGATTTGCATTTCCCTGATGAATAAGGATGTTGAGCAATTCCTTAAATGTCTTTTGGCCATTTGAAATTCTTCAGTTCAGAATTTTCTGTTTAGCTCTGTAGCCCATTTTTTAATTGGATTATTTGGTATTTTCATGTCCACTTTCTTGAATTCTTTATATATTTTAGATATCAGCCCTCTGTCAGATGTGAGGTTGGTGAAGATCTTTTCCCATTCTGTAGGCTGTTACTTTGTCTTATTTACTGTGTTACAGTTTTAGGAGGTCCCATGTATTAATTGTTGCTCTCAGTGTCTGTACTACTGGTGGTTGATAAGAAATTCTATTCATCTCCATGAATATAAAAAGCCTGTATTTATTATTGGAAACCACCAAATCCATAAAAAAATGGATTAATGGTTCCTAAATAAAGTTGCATAAAGTAATGCTCTTATTTTTTGCATAATTAATTACTTAATCTAGAAATCTGTATATTTTGATCATATGTAGGTCCCTCTCCCAAATCCACTGCAATCCAACATCACTTCACTACTTACCCAACTTAATGTCTTTTTCTTTTCTTTTAAGTCCATCAAGTTCATTTGTGCTCACCATATATTCTGGGATATGTATCTTGCCATTGGCATGTGGTTGATATCATGACACAGAAAACTCATTCTTCCTCTCACAGCATCTATCAGTTGCCAAGTGTTTCTCTGCTAGCGTTGGAACTTCCATTACAATTCCACTCTCTAGGCTGGGGTTTCGTCTGTGGTGACCTTGCTTGAGTTCTGTGTGTGCTGTCACAAATGTTGTGTAACTGCTTGGTTCAGTTTGAAAATCCCTTGTTTTTGTTTTGTTTTATATTGTTTTGTCGTCCTCTACTTCCTCTTGGGTTTTGCAGTCTTTCTTCTCCCTCTTCTATAATGATCTCTATACTTTGGGAGAAAGGGGTATGATGGTGATGTCATATTTAGTACTGATCTCTATAGTCTCTTATTATCTTCAATTTTATCAGTTGTGAGTCTCTATGTTAGTCATTATCTACTAAAAAAAGAAGCTCTCTTATGAAGGATGAGAGATGCACTAATTTATAAGTTTAGTTATAAGTAATTATGTGTCAGTTTGAAGCAATGTCCATTTAGTTAAATAATAGTAGTAGGCTCTCTCCTAGGGAATTTTGAAAGTATGGTTTTACAGAAAGTTTATTAAAACAAAAATTATATACTTTATTTTTAAAAAATACAAGAATTTATTTTATTTTTATTATAAAGAAATGATGTTTAGGAGAAAAAACATATATTAAATGATTCAAATATTATTAATTATATACATATATCAAAATTACATAGTATTCAATAAATAACCACACTTTTATGTTTTTATGAATCAGTTAAAGTAAAATTACTCAATTGAAAGACATTAATTAAACATACTTGTATGGCTCCTAATAAACATTTTAGATTAATAATCTCATACCAATTGAAGTGACTATCATAATTTGGCATATTAGTGAAAAATCATAGAAACACATATGACAGTTATTAAGAATAGTATAACATCATCAACATTATTATTATTATTTAGCTATAAAACTAAGTGTCCATATAACTATTTTTTAGTACTTAGAAATAAAGACAACCTGATATAGTACTTGGGGATTGAGAAATACTATATTTTAATCAATGTTTAAGTGTGTGTGTTCTTGAACATATGTTAACTCATTAGTTTGGATAATTTTTTTCCTTCTTCAGTCTGAGTGTTCCCATTGTTATGACTTTCTCTACAGTTTTTGTACATATCATTCAAATACATGAACAAGCCTCAAAATAGCATATCTAACTTAAGACAAAAACACAAAAATCTTAGCCAGGCATGGAGGCACATGCCTTTAATCGCAGCACTTGGAAGACAGAGGCAGGTGTATCCCTATGAGTTTGAGGACAACCTGGTCTACAAAGTGAGTTCTGACAGCCAAGGCTCTTACACAGAGAAACCCTGTCACAAAAAAGTTGCAAACAAAACAAAAACAAAAATCTAACACTTTATTTAGTGTAGAAAATACAGTAAAAAAAAAAAAAAAAAACTCATCATGGACTGAGAAGGCTCAGTCATCAAAAGTGCCTGAGGTTGAAGCATTAGAACCGAAGTTTGGATTCCCATGCACCCAACTGAAACAAAAATGTGCTGAGCATGCTTGCATGCTTCAGTAACCTTACCACGAGAAGAATGGAGACCAGATGACCCAAGTGCTAGCTGCTCAGTTAGTTTGGCTTGCTCAGCTTGCATTCTCCTAGCATTGGTCCTCCACCAGCCCATAGACTGGGCCTTCCTATCACCCCAGTCAATCACTAATTAAGAAATTGCCCTGTAGTTTTGTCCAAAGCTGATATTATGGGGGCAGTTTCTTAACTGAATCTCCCTCCTCCCAGCTGACACTAGCTGGTGTCAAGTTAACAACAACAACAAAAACATAGCCAGTGTATCATCCAACTGAATACCATCAGAGATCAAAACATGCTGCCTCTTTGCTATGTGATCAGGGTAAAATAAAGAGGACAGTGCTTGAAGACTAGATGTAATAAACAGTCATAAGTAAAGGTGATGACGGCTGCACCAGACAATATGATAGATCTAAGTCAGCTATTTAGGCTAAACTCTCTGGAGGCTTCTAAGTTGATATCTTTCTATAAGACATTATTTCAAGAACAAAATTTGAAGTGCCTGATCCATTCTACAAGAGATAATATTAGAACACAGACCACAAGACCGTTACTTTCAAAATCTAGAGCTATTTGATTGCTGGGAAAATATCTGTGTTCACAATAGTACTCAGGTTTCTATTCTGAATACTTGTTGCTTAAAAAAAATAATGCATTTTCCCAAGTATGACTAAACATAATGATATATTGTTCATTGTGCAGTTGATTGAGAACAGAATGCTAAAGTACATCAGAGAATTGCCTCAGGTTAGTGATTCTTCTTTCCTTAGAGAGGTTTTCTGAAACCTGAGGCCATGGGAGTCACTGCTCATGGGGAAGTGTCTTTACAGTTCACTTCTCTTCTAGCACACTTCAGATTGTGCACTGTGAATCAGAAACACATTCCCATTCCACATTCCAACTCTTACAGGGTTCAATGCTCATGTACTCGTGGGTCTTTTTGAACAGATGGATTCTAACAGAAAAACCAGCGTTAGCTGGCTGACAACTAAAATCAAGACCATATCATAACACTACCATATTCTGCTGTTCCTTCCATTTTCAGATCACAGAAAGCATAATGATTTCCAGATATAGACCGGGGACTAACTTACTCCTGGGAAAGTAACATACTTTCAATATTCTAAAATTAAAATACAATCAGTAGAAAAAAATCTTCCCTTAAGTGGGAAGAAATTATTAAAGGTGCTGATGAAACACAAACCAAGGAAAACAGCATCAATTAAATCCATCCAAAGCAAAAGGTATTTTAGGGACTCAAGAAAACACAACAATGAAAAAAAAAAAAAACTCTTGGTATATTCATTCATTTACAGAATGTGTTTAAGGTTTTATTGCACACAATATAATTAAATGCTTGCTACGCAGTCAGGAAAGAGATAAAGCTTCAGCAGAGGATTAGGAAAAGTACATGAAGAAATAGTAGCACATGAACAGTACCATGGAGAAGGAAGGGCTCTGTCTCCCACTGGTTCTTGCTCTTTGCTAGCACTCTCAGATTTGCTAGAATCTCCAGTCAGACATTCCACAATAAAACAATAACACCTACACTTTGGTTTGAATTGATTTCTATGTTAGAAGGATGAAACTGAGTCTTTCGGCAGGTGGAAAAGCACATGTAAAGACTCTGGTGAAATATGTAATAATCAAGGGGAAACATTCCGTTGTCTATATTTCAGCCACATGACTGAAAGGAAAGGGGAGGAAAGATAGCATCCATTTACTTGATTTTTGTATCGTTTATATATATGGTGTGTGTATGTGTTTGCATATTTGTGTGCACATATGTGCCACCTACCAGGTAGGTGTGGAGGCCAAAGGACAGTTTGCCTTAGTCAGTGTTAAGTTCTCTCATTCAACCATGTGCCATCTACGGATGAATCTCAGGCTTGGTAACTATCAGCTTTACCTGCAGAATTGTTTCACCTGTTCCAATTAATTAGATTTATTTTTTAGTGTGAAAGTTTCTTAAATCTACAGCTTGATTCCAATGATTATTTTGTATACATACGTCTGGGTTAAATTCAGTTTCCCCAGTAGGCTCCTGAAAACATTCCCTGCTCTTTATTATCCCAGATCCAATGTTCACGGTTGCTCTTGAAACTGAACACCAGCTGCAGCTTCCTCTCCCCTTGCACAAGCCTCCAGTGGATCACTCCCAACCCCCAGTTGTTCTTTTATTCCCACGTCATTGCTGTGTCCCGGTAACATATAAAGGCACACCTGCTAGACTAACACCCGACTTCTCAACAGAGCCCTACAGAAGCTCTGCTTCTCCTTCTCTTCAACTCAAGATGTTGCTTCTTCTGCTTCACTCTGCTAAAAGGAAAACCCCTGCAGAAATGTAGCAATCTCCTCTCCCACCTGTGAAAAGTTGTTACTTTTTCTACTCGACCTTGCTCAGTCCCCTATGGAAACTCCTAGCAAGGTTCTTCTGTTCTGCTCCTTCTTGATGAGTCCGCCTGGTGTTTTTCTGCTCATTCCCCTGAGGGATGGCTTAGCAAGGTTCTTCTCTGTGCTGGTCCAATGAAGATCTTCACCCAAGACTCTTTTGAGAAAGAGATTTATTTGGGAAGGAGGAGTGCAGGAGAGTGGCTGCCTCTATCAGGGTGGGAAAGAATATCTGACAACTGAACAGGCAGGGTGGTTTATATAGGGTTTCTTAGGGGGGGAGTTTCTCCATGGAGATTTTTTGTTCAGGGGTTGGTTAGTTTTTCCTCCTCAGGGATTGGTTAGTTTTGTTGATTAAAGGCAGAGATAGCCCTGATTTCAGAGCCAATCTGTGTTTCTTTCACTGCCCCCCCCCCCTTTTAGCTTTTTTGGCTCCAATTCTAAGGCCAGGGCATATTTCTTTCACTGGCTCTGATTTTAGGGACAAAGTGTATTTCTTTGATATTGGTTTCAGAGTCAGGGCATGCTTCTTTGGTTCTGGGTTCAGAGATAAAATGTTTCTTTCACTGGCTCTGGTCCCAGATCCAGGCTGTGTTTCTTCCACTGGTTCTAGGTTCCAGGGTCAGGGTGGGTTTCTTTGCTGGCCTCTTTTCCCTACACTTACACTTGTCAGAATAGCTAAGATCAATAACACAAGTGATAGCTCATGTTTGCAAGGATGCAGAAGGTAGAGAGCAAAAAGGCCTTGTGCACATACATAAGCACCAGAGAAGTCAGGAAAGTTAAACACACAGCTTACCTCTTCCAAAGAATGAG
>CABHPR010154060.1:25627-38886 GCA_902168415.1 Peromyscus melanophrys
TGTGTGTGAGAGAGAGAGAGAGAGAGAGAGAGAGAGAGAGAGAGAGAGAGAGAGAGAGAGAGAGAGAGAGAGAGAGAGAGAGAGAGAGAGAGAGAGAGAGAGAGAGAGAGAGAGAGAGAGAGAGAGAGACAGAGAGAGAGAGAGAGAGACAGAGAGAGAGACAGAGACAAAGGGAGAGACAGAGACACAGAGAGACAGAGTCTAAATTGGAGCTCTCCGTTGGGTCCCTCCTTTTGGAGGCTGGATAACCCATGGAAGAAGGGAAGTAAAGACTGTCAGAGAGAATGGAAGACGCCAAGAGAACACAGCCACTAAATCAACGAAGTAGGGCACACATGGGCTCACAAAGGCTGCAGCAGCAAGCAAGGGCCCTGTGTGAGCTATGAGGTTAAAAACATGACTGTAACATTTCTGTTTATTCCTTTGTAGGACCTTTTTAGCAAAGAGGTCCTTTGTAGGCTCAGTCACAGTGAAAATTTCACTTTGAAACACTTTGTTTTCTGGTGAGATAAAATTAAAGCAGAGTAATAGTAAAGATATGGAGTACAGTTAGGAAAACAGAGCCTGAAAAACACATATGACAAAGTGGATAGATTTGAGAACAGTTTATGAAATTAACAGATATGAACATAGCATTGATGTCTTCATTACTGGTGTGGATAGCTACACAGGTTAAGTAGAGACAATGAGTAAGAAGCTGATTGTACATCAGTGGGTTCTTCATTTCATTATGTCATATCTGCTTTGAGTTACCATTGGGCAAGGCAACCAGGTAGCTTTCTGTAGCAGTTAGTAAGACAGAGATTTTTTACAGAGGTGAATAAAATATCACTTATAAAATTATATTGAAACTTGGAATGTCCAGAAAAATAATGTTGATTTGTGAGTAATTTGAAAACTGTCTTGCTTTTTTTTTATAAACCTATATGCCATTTACTCATTTTCTTGTTATCCAAAAAATGATGATTAGTAAATTCTAGAAAACTGCATTTTTCTCCAAAATGTTCTTAGGGGAACATTCAGTTAAAATCGTGAATTTATACTTAGGCCCTGATTACATTAACACAACCAACAATTGTAATCCCTTTTGAATATTCTACAATACATAATGAAGGGAATTTTGGTTACATTGCCTACTTCCAATGTTGTGTTGCCTGCATGGCTGTTGTGTTTGGCTACTCTTACCCATTTACTGACCATGAGTTTAATGAATTTATTCATGTTCAGTTTCATTAACATTGAGTAAAGTTATTGTTATATTCTTTATCATCAATATACCTATTGGAGTATATTGTGAAGTTACACTAGTATACCTGGATTATCCTGACATTCTTTGATATGTGGTACAACTAACTACTACTTTGTTGTGGCATGGTCTCTTTGTATGCTGTGAATATTTGCTCTCATTGGTTGACAAATAAAGCTGATTTGATCTATAGCCAGGCAGAGTAAGGCTAGGTAGGAAATTCAAGCAGAGATACAGGAAGAAGAAGGTTGGAGTCTGGGGCAGACACAAGAGACTGCCACTGGAGGAGCAAAATGTATTAGAGCACAGGTAAAGCCACATGAGACACGTGGCAAAAAATGCATTAATAGAAGTGGGTTAATTTAAATGTAAGAGCTAGCTAGTGATAAGCCTGAGCCATCAGCCAAACATTTATCATTAAAATAAACCTCTGAGTGATTATTTGGAAATGGCTGTGGAACAGGGCAGGGCAGAAAAAACTCCATTTACATATGACACCAAATGTGGGGCATGGATGCACATAAGACCTGAAAAAGCTTAAACAAGGTCCTGAACACAGAAAAATGGAGTTGCACTGGGCTTCCTAATCTCACAGTCTCATGCCAACAACAGTGCAGAGAGGAATCTTCCATCAGCTGCCTGCAAGATGGACAAATGCCCTTCAACCACCATGAGCTAAGCCACATGGCAGGCTCCTGAAGTCTCTCACATGGGCTGTGATACAGAGATGCTTCTTCCAACCACTGCTTATGGGCTTAAGTTGCCAGTGCAAGTTTCACCAGCATGATTCATGGCAGGTTTGGAATTTTGCTCATGCTGAACAAAAAGAATTACAGATACACAATAAAGACAGATTCAGACAAAAAGAACCTCTAAACAGGCTAACGTGTGTTTAAAATATACATAGGGTTGGGAGAAAAAAAAGAAAAGGTATGGACAGTCATAAAAATATATATTTTTAAAATAATAAAGTCCTTAAAAAGGGAGTAGAGAAATATTTTAAAAAACACATAAAGATGGAAAATACACAGAGTCTGGATACTGTATGTTATTGTATTGTCTTTGAATTGTTTGACTGTTGATGAAGGAACTACAGCTGCTAAGAAATGTTTGATTATAAATGTTGTTGGATTAATCCAATTTATGTATTTTAAAAATATCTTGACTTTAAAATTTAAGTCAAAAGATACATTACTTTGAAAAAGAGGTTCTGCTTTTATTTCTACAGTAAATGAGAGGCTGTTGATTGATTGCAGGTTAATAAAGATTGGGTTTGATTGATAAAGACACCCCTGAAATTCCTCACTACAGACATGGAAAAACATGTAAAGTAGCTACAAGACGTGTGACGTATATTTTACCTGCTCAAACATAAAACAAAAAATTATCTTTGGCTGGCTTGTGTACAATACAGAGTTTATATTTAGACTAGTACAGATATATATGTGACCTTTAAAAGTTTATATATTTTCAATACAAGGGGACCAGACACCAATTAAAAATGGATGGCCCAGAAAATCCAACATTTCAGTGAACTTCTGTTACAGTTTCCTCTAAGTACTGCATCCAAAACAGCTTCAAGTCTGCTGGCTGAGATGGACCAGCTGCACAAAGTACCCCACTCAGGACTTGACCATAATTCTAAATTTTCTCAGGGTCTCTATAAGATTACCAGTGCCCCCAGTCAGCAGGAACTAGTCTAGCCAACTACCTTCAAATTCCCAAAATATTGTTTATGAATGTTTGTTTTCATTTAAGGGGGTTTGGTTACTGATAAGATAAAAGGTAGATTATTGAATCTACTTTTAAAAAGCGACTACTAGTTTTAAGTATTTTACATTGGGTTGAATTTTTGTAAATTGTGTACAAATTATGTGTATTCATACAAATTTGAGATTGATTTTGTTAGAAAATATACTATACATATATTTCTAATCTTTTTCAAGGTATTGTACCTATACAGTTCATTTAATGATGTAATTCAATTTGCTAATCCTTGAAAGTTATTATTACCAACTAATTAGGATATAAAGAAATGTAAGTTAGTAGTCATTACAATTGAACTTGTAGTCATATTAGGTATGTTTTCAAGGTTAAACAGAAATATATTTTAGATAGACAGGTCATCTTCAAACACTTCAGAGTTCTGCAGAATGTGGCATTTAAGATGTTTTAATAACATAGCTTTTTTTTCTTTTTTTATGACTATGAGACATGTCTGCTCCTGATAGCACCAATCTACTTCAGAGAAAATGTTGGGCATTGAAGAAACTCCATACGGAGTTTACTTTCTTTGTGGGAAATGTTACCTACTGGGCAAAATGGACAAGCAAGACACAAAAGAAAGGACTGCTGATCCTTGCCAATATAAGCTTAGAAGGCTCTTTAGAAAATTCTGCTTCACAGATGAGTCTGTCAGATATGTGAGTCTATGGGCTGAAGTTGATGCCCCAATGTTGCAAAGAAGCCTCGAGTGACAGTCCAGGTAGCCAGCTGTTTCTGTCATAACTTACATTTTTTTTTTTGGAATTCACTTGCTTGCACTTCCTGTTTAGCCAGGTAATATTATTTATTTCCTTCTTGGGTCTCTGAGGGAGTTGAAGATTAGATAGTTAAAGTTTTCCTTCTTAACAGTTTCAGAAAAGAAACTTACTGAAGGTGTAAAGTGTATAAGTTTGAAAGACATCAAAAACTAGTTTTGGTAATGCAAATTAGGACAGAAGGTAAATTAGATACAATCCTATGGATGCACAAAGGTAGGATAGATAATGGAATAATTTCTCTGAACTTGTCAAATGCAAATGGACTAGACATTGTTGGTGTATTTATTGCTTGTATATATTGTATATAGTTATTGTACTTATTGTATGTAGTTTTTCTTATATTACTTATAACTTTTTTCCTTTTTTCTTTTTATTAAAATAGAAAAGGGGAAATATGGTAATATTTTATTTGTGCACCCCAATAAAGCTTATCTGAATATCAGAGGGAAAAAGCCAGCCACTATATTAAATATAGAGGTCAGGCAGTGGTAGCACAAGCCCTTAATCCTAGCATTCAGGAGGCATAGATTCATCTGGATCTCTGTGATTTCAAGGCCACATTGGGAACAGAGCCAGATGTGGTGGCACACACCTTTAATTCCCAGCACTATTTAACCATAGAGGTCTGGAGTTCTGTACAGACAGAAAGAAAGTGATAGAGCTAGGCAGAAAGAGGAAAGTGATGTAGCCGGGAAGAGAGAGAGGAAGTAAGAGAGCAAGAACAGAAAGGCCTATAGGTGTGAGTATACAGGAAATAGCTCTCTATGGAGGCTGAGAAGTTGGTAAGGTGGGGTTGGTTGTAGCTTGTACTATTCCTCTGATATCTCAGTTTTCACCCCAATATCTGGCTTTGGGTTTTTTATTAAGACCATTTAGCAATTTCTCTTACAGGTTATAAATTGTTAATGGTCATAGTCAATTTCTTTCTAAAGAAAAAAGGGGGATATGATGTAAAAATGATGAGGAAAGGGTAGATTATTATAAAAAAGTTAGATTATTGAATCTACATTAATCAAAAAACAACTGTTAATTTCAAAATATTTTTATCTTGATATGGATTCTAGTTTATTGATGCAAATTTCAAGTTAATTTTTATACTGCATGCATATTTCTACTCTTGTTTAAGGTATTATAATTATGCAACTCATTTTATTATATAAAAATATAATGTATAATTAAAAAGTATAGATTAATAGTTGTTAGTCATCTATAATAGTGAAACTTATAGCCATGTTAGTTTTGTTTTCAAGATAATACAGAGATATGTTTCAGATAGATATGCCATCTTCAAAGACATACAGAATATGGCATTTAAAATGTTTTAAGAACTTTTGTTGACAGTGAGTTACATCTGCTCCTGGCAACATCAATTACTTCCAAGAATATGAAGAGCATAGAAGAAACTCCTTATGGAGTTTGCTTTTGATGTGGCAAAGCTAGCCGTTTTGGTTAAAAAAAAAAAACAAAAAAACAAAAAACAAACAAACAAAAAAAACCTTTTCTTGTATGGACTACTTGAAAACACGCTGTATAAACTGGACATTCAAGACCCACAGGAAAGTGACCATTAAACTTTGCCAAAACAAGGCAGGATGGTCCTTCAGGTTCCTGCTTCACAGAAGAAACTGCCAGACATTCTTTAGGACACAGAGGAAAGCAACTAATGAACTTTGCCAATACAGATGGTACAGTCCTTCAAACTTCCTGCTTCATTGAATTCTGCCAGATACTCTAGGCCTGTAGGATAATGAAGGATGCCCTAATGTTACAGAACTTTGGGTGACTGTCCAGCCAACCCGATGTCTCTGTCATTTCTAGAATTTTAAAAGTTGCTTTCAATGCACTTCCTGTTTACTAAGAAAATATGATATCCTTCTGGGGTCTTTGATGGGGTTGAAGATGAGATAGTTATAATTATAGTTTTCTTTAGTTATGATAAAAGATAAATTAGATATAAGATTTTAGACTCATAAAAATAAGATACATGATAGAGTATGTTCTTTAATTTTTCCAAATACAAACAGACTAGATATTGTAACTATAATTCTTGTTTGATAACTCTTTTTTATATGTAAGTTTACTATTTAAAGTTAAAACTTTCTTTTTTGATTAGGGGAAAATGTTGTGGGATGGTCTTTCTGTACCCTGTGAATATGTGTTGTTCTCATGGGTTGATAAATAAAGCTGATTTGGCCTATAGCCAGGCAGAATAATGCTGGGTGGAAAATCCAAGCAGAGATACAGGGAAAAGGGCTGAGTCAGGGGCAAGCATGAGAACCAGTCACCAGGGTAGAGCATAGGTAAAGCCAAGAGACATGACAAAACATAGAATAATAAAAATGGGTTAATTTAAATATAAGAGTTAGCTAGTAATAAGCCTGAACCACCAACCAAATATATATATAATTAATATAAGCCTCTGAGTGATTATTTGGAAATGGCTGTGGGACTGGATAAGACAGAAAAACTCCATTTACAATATTTCTTAATTGACTCTAATTTTCTTCTATGAATAATGTAGTACTTTAGGGAAGTTTATATTAAATATCTGCCTAGGTGAGCTGGTCCAATTCAATATGTTTAATAATGTTTACTTGATAATAATGTACACAGCTTTATTTCCTTTATATCAAAGACATTATAAACAGGCATTTTCCATTTACAGTGTATGCCTACTACACTTCATTATGATTTTCTAGGCTTCAGACTTGTTTAATCTTCTCTTTTCAGTGAAAACCATGCCTTCATCTTCTGTTCTTTTGAGCATTACACCTCATTCTTGATGCTGTACAGATACAACAAATAAATGCATACTTTGAATTTTTCCTCTGTATGTGAATTTGGGGGATTCACGTGAATGAAATTGCTTAAAGGGAACATGGCTTAAATCCCACACCAGGAAATGAAATAGTAATCATGGAAAATACTCTCAAAAGTTCAACAACCACTGTCTTTTCTTGTTGACACTTTGACAGATGGCACACCAGACACAGAACTAAAGATGCTGCTAAGAATGAGAGCTTCTCCTCAGCTAATTGACAACAAGGGACATAACCATGTCAAAGGCCATGCATTATGATATTACTCAAGGGAGCAAAGGCTGTTAAATAACGGTGTGATGTTTGTTAGCTTCTGAGGAGAACGCAGTTTGGAATGATAACATTGAATACTCCTTACCTCATAAATAAAAATCTGCGTTCAAAAATGATGATTATATAACTGTTGAGCTAATGGGCAGTAATGATGATGTAAAGCTTTGAAATACTTAAAATGTTCATGTGCAAACAATGCACAAAGAGAATTATGTTCATTATAACCCAGAAAATCTTAAAATTATAGTAAAATTTTATTATGTCATTTTGTGGTTGATAAATTTTAATTCTATTGTAATAAGCAATGATTTTAAAATTCTCAATGGAAACTCCTGACTGCCCCTATCTCTTTCTTACTATTTTCTTTACATATGACATACATTTAATTAAATTTAATTTTCTAAAAAATAATATAACTATTTAGGAGACATTGAATTGTACATAAAAAAATCTAATACAACTACCCGCTCTTGTCGAAAGAGTGGATGTGGAATTTTAATCACTTAGAAAGTGAAATAGTTTTCTTTTGAAAATTTCTAATTAACCATTAAAAAGAAGGAATAATCATCTTTATACACCTGTGCTAAGAAGTGTATTGAGCCCCATTCCTGCTGCTACACTGAAGACAAAATGCTCAGAAATCCAAAGTAAAATTTTGGAAAACAACTTGCTAATTAGACTATCAAACACTAACTTCATTTTAACATTATAATGTTCTATTTTCTCCTTAGTTTATACTATTGTTTGGGACTGAATTTTTATTATATGATAATAATAATATTGCTATGATATTGACTTCCACAAAATAACCCCTTGTTTATGAAAATCACATGAAAAATATTATTTTTAGCACTTTTAAACAAAAAAGACCTAAAACATAATATTTTATAAATGTATAAACGACCTCTATAACCAAATAAGAGAATGAGCAATTATTTAGCTAACAGAGCCAAGAATACAATTTGAATACACGCTATTTTGCATGTATGCTACAACAGACTTACTTGTCTGATATTTCCTACTTCCTAATTTTGAAAGACAATAAAATTCTGTATCATTTTATTAAAACTCTTTGACAATTATTCTTCAGCAATGTTTTTATCACCCAATCCCAATGATCTATGGGATTGTGATTTTCTGGAAAATATTAAGCATCACCTTCCCTTATGTTAGGGTCCGAGAGAAGCCCCCAAGAAAGACCAACAGTCACATATGCAATTTAGCAAAAACATTTATTTCCAGCATTATGGGGTTGCAAATAGAGACCCCGAAGCGGGGTGGTAAGCTCCTTTTAAGCACAGTTAGGGGAATTCCAAATAGGAAGGATTAATCTGGTGCTGATTGGTGGAGGAATGATTAGTCTGGGAATTGATTGGTGGGAGGCTGTAGTGGTTAGGGGCCCATTGGTGACGGGAGAGGGGGGGTGTCTAGTGCCTAGGGTCTTGTTGATGAGAGGGTAGGGAAAGCTCTCTTTAGCTAGCAGAAGTCTGGGGGACATCGCTGAGCCAGTAGAAGGGGCTTGGGGGTGCGGGCTGAGCCAGCAGGAGGCTGGGGGGCACCTGTTGATTGGTTGCCCTAAGTTGTGGTTTTCCTGAGAGTTGCTTGCTCAGCTCCAGCCCGTTTTAGTGAACCGAAACTTAGGCCTGGTCCATGTCAGGGCTGCTAAGGGAGCCTGTTAGGGCCCTGGCTTGGCCATCCAGTCATTTCACCTTACTGGAGATGAGTAGTAGGAAACCTGTCCTCTCCAGTTCTGTGGATCTTCCCCTCATCAGTTTACACTATCTGTAGATGTGCAGTTGCCTGCACTGTACTCCGCTATTTAAAAGCAGCAGGGATCCCATTTAATGCTACACCCAAAGTTGTAGTTTAATGTCACATCTAAATTCTCAAACAACAGAATAGTCAATGGTGATCAAGACATGTTATTTTTACTGGGATACCAGGGTTGAGGAGCTTTCTAAATGTTACTTGTCCTCTAGTACTCTTAGCTAATATAAATTTGTTAAAAATATTGTATAAAAATTAAATAAAGAAAAAATATCTGATGTCAAGCAGAGTATAATACTGCATTTGATGTATTTTACTCATTTTTTTCTCAAAACAACACTAATCCATAGGCTTTCCTTGGATCATTATAAGGAAACAGAGCTAGGCAAGAACATTTAAGCTATTTTAGGTGACCCATTATTTATTTATCAGTTTACGGTTGATTAATGTGGTTCATGCTATTCAATGGAGCCATACATGCTTGCAAATAATAGAGTCATATTTATGGATCCACACAAAGAGCTTTTGATAGTGTCACCATCCTGCGCAGGTAATGTGGGTCAAAGATGAATTTCTAACGCTGTAGTCTATAAAGGCCATGCCTTAACCTTTTGCTTTACACTCTCTCCTGAGCTTCACTTCTGCTAGCTGCTATCATCAAAAGCAACCCTGGTACTGAGAATTGTACTACAATGTCATGTCAGTGAGACACAAGAGCATTTTTAATTTACTAATATGTAGATGAGATTTCTCAAATTTTAGGTAACGGCTCTTCACATCTATTTTCGGAAGCCTCATGTTTTTTAATTTCTGTGCAACTTATTGGTAGTTTGTGATTGACTGTGATATAATTCCATCAAAATTTAAAATATTTCCATTTCCCTCTTACAATTTGTCCTACATCTTTTATTAATAGTATCTAAACTTACCGTATTACATTTGTATGATACATCTACTAATTTCTTTTTGAAAGTAAGTGGAATATGAATAAAATAAATGCATGATTACAGATGATGTCAACTTATAAAAATTGTCAATTATACAATACATCATGATGAACAATATAAAGTGCAGCAAAACTTCTGGATTTGGATTTAAATTATTTTAAGTAGGCTTGTATTGCTTTGGTTTTGAAGGATTTGGTTTCTGTGGGGTTCTTTTTTACAGGGGATTTTATGTTTGCAAATGGTTATAATTACATTGATATACTAATGTGGAAGACTATTTTGAATAATTTGTTATTTAACTTATTCCAATAGTAAAGAAACTAGAATTTTGACGATTAACTGTCCAAGTACCTACACAAAGTAACAAAATCAGTGGTTTAGGATATGATGTATGATTCTAGAGTCTTCATATCTATTATGACTATGAATAAATAACTCAGTTATGATTTTTGTGACATTTATTTACTCAAGGTGATAGAATATAGAATACAGTAGAAACTTCAAGTATGGACCTCAGAAAGGTCCAAGTGAAAACTACTTTGTCAGAAGCTATGTATTATATGTACAAGCAATACAATGGGTCACGCTGTGATTATATTAATGGAGGTTTCAGCAAAAATATAGATGATTCAGAATAGTCTTGTCAACATTTCTGAATGGATGGGTGACCAACAAGATACATAACTAGTCATATAAGTAATGATTTTATTTCAAGTGCTCAAATGTAACCTCTTCAGTTCCCACAAACACAATGTTTGAGGTGGTATTTGAGATTTACTTTTGGATGTTTAGTGAGAGGATAGCCATATAGACTCATAGTCAATGGCAAAATTCAAGTTTAAAATTAAAGTTTGATGACCTCACTTCTTCAGAAAAGTTTTTCCTCTTTTCTATATAAAATATTATAAATATACAACTTCACATATGTGCTGGGTAGTTTAATGTCAACTTTATATAAACCATATTTGTCTGCAGGGAAATGTCTTAGTTAGGGTTTCCATTGTTGCAACAAAACACCATGACCAAAAATCAAGTTAGGGAGGAAAGGGTTTATCAGCTTGTATTTCCACATTGCTGTTCAATATCAAAGGAAGTCAGGATAGGAACTTAAGAAGGGCAGAAAACTGGAGACCTGATACAGAGGCCAAGGAGGAGTGCTGCTTACTGGCTTGCTTCACATGGCTTGCTTAGCCTGGTTTCTTCTAGAAACCAGGACCATCTGCCCTGGGATGGCTCTTCCCCATTGATCACTAATCAAGAAGACACCTTAGAGCTGGAGCTTTTGAAGGCATTTTCTTCTTCCTGTTTGATGACTCTAGCTTGTGTCAAGTTGACATAAAACCAGCCAGAGGTGGGGGACTTCAGTTGAAAAATTGCTTCCATAAGGTCTAGATATAAGCAAGTCTGGACATTGTCTTAGTTAGTGATAGGGAAGGAATAAGTTCAATGTGTGTGGGAAAATCTCTGGTTGGTCATCTTGAGTGGTATAAGAAAGTAGGCTGAGCAAGTCATGAGGATTAAGCCAAGAAGCCGCAGCCCCCTCCATAGCATCTGCATTAGCTTCTGCCTCCAGGTTCCTTCACAGTTTGAGTTCCTGTTCCTGCCTTGGCTTCCCTCTAGAGTCTGTGATTGAGGATGTGTAATCCAAACAAGCCCTCTAATCCTGTAGTTGTTTTATGTCATGATGTCTCATCATAGTAATACTAAACTCAACTAATTCAGCAAGTATAGTACATATTTAAAATGGCTAGGACATGTCTATCATCAATCACATCAAAATTATGTTACAGGTTTCTTGCATTCTGGGTCACTCAAATTATTTTCTTCAGTCTGTTCCCAAAGGTTCAGGGATTTTTTTTTATATCATTTATGTTATTTGATAAATAATAAGCAGTATTAATTTAATTTTATCACAATAGATAGTCATGATAAAATTATTACTGTTTGTTTTGCTTTTTTTCTTTGGGCTATAATCAGATTGCTGATCTCATTATCAAAGGAGAGCAAATAATTTGATGATATGTCACATTTTATAATAAGATTGTTCAGGGTCATGTCAACAGGACTAAGTTTTTTTATTTAAAACAGTTTTTTTTAATCATACAATATATTCTCATTAGGTTTCTCCTCCCCTATCCCCTTTAAGATCCCCCCCACACCATTAAAATCTATACCTTTCTCTCTCTCTTTAGGAAACAAACAAGCAAATGAAAAAAAATAAAACAAACACAAGGGAAAAAAGGAATGAGAAGCACATACACTCAGAGGCACATTCATATACAAAAAACCCCAGAAAACCTAAAACAGGAAACCATAACTTACAAGCAAAAGATCACTAAAGTAAAATAAAATATGCCTGTACAAATCACTAGAGGATGGGACACACACACACACACACACACACACACACACACACACACACACACACACAAAATCTCCCCAAATACCAATGAGTTCACTTTGATTTGGGTTGGCCTTATACTGTTGGACATGTGGCCTGTCCTTGTGTGTGGTTTGTATACCCTGTGAGACTCCATTGGAGAAAACTTATTTTTCCTTTGCAAATAGTCACAAATTGGAGATAACGTTGGTTAGGGATGGGAGATCATCTCCAAATCTCCTGTTCAGAGCTGGCATCTCATCTTTCTTGGTCCTGTGCAGAGACTGTACAGATGCCACTGGCTCTGAGTTTAGTTCTTATGCATGCTAGTCCTGCTGTGTTTGGAAGGCATTGTTTCCTTGGTGTCTTCTATCCTCACGGACTTTTACAGTCTTTCCCCACTGAGCCAACTCCCTGTCTCCAGCACTGGGATTCTTTTATTTATTCAACAAGAACACTATCTTCCCTGAGTTTCCATGTTTTGTTCATGTTGTCACAGTATCTCTGAGTTCATATATACATCAGTCCTGTTTAAATTTAAAAATGCTGTTTTCTTGGCATTTCATATACTTCTGGCAATTAAGGTCTTTACACACTCTCTTAATAGATTCTCAAACCTTGAAGGAAGGAGCATGATGAAGACATCCTATTTAGGGCTGAGTACTCCAGCATCTCTCACTCTTTGGGTGTTGTCCAGTTGCGTGTCTCTGAAATAATTATCATCTCCTGTAAGAAGGCTTTCCTCTAATGAGGGTTCAATGATGGGCTGACCTGTGTGCAAAGCAATTTATCTTTAAGGGCCATTTTATTGCTATTTTTATTTAACAGAAAAATAGTAGTAAGTTTTGTCTAAACCCATGACCTATCTAGCCTCAAGTTCCTGGCCTCATTAACAATACCTGCACAAATTTGAGGCAAACAAAATCCCAACATAGAAAAAAGGAAATGAGCACAAAATCCTACCACTAATCAAAAAGCTGTTTTCAACTGATACCTTTCACAACTGGAGAAGTCACTTTTCTGAAATGGAGAGACATTGGGTGTACCAACCACATGACAGGGCAAGTCTCATGCTGAGGAGTAGTTAGCCAACTCAAAATAGACTCCATGATTTTTTGTTGTTGTGGTTTGTTTTTTGTTGTGTGTGTTGGGTATGGGGATATTTTTGCTGTTATTGTTCCCTGTTTGTTTTTTTGTTTTCATTTGTTTTGTTCATTTGTTTGTTTTTGAGAATATAAGAATTTGAAGTTGGGTGAGCAGAGGTAAGGTTATCTGAGAGGAGTC
>CABHPR010154061.1:0-23986 GCA_902168415.1 Peromyscus melanophrys
TTTTTTTCAATAAAATAAAGTAGAATAACATATGGTAAAGTAAAATAAAATGTAAAAGAGAAAAGGGGATGCATCATGCATATGTAGAACCAAAGAAGAATAAAGAAAACAAATTGGAATTGGTTCTTTCTGAGTTCTTGAAATTTGGAGACTGTTTCCAGCATATGGGGAGGAGGGCCATCTAAACTTGTGGATTCTGTGCTTCCTATAGCCTATGGTGCTGTTGAGCTCCCGTGGGACCATTATCTACAGTCATCCTAAACCAACTTCACTTTGGCATCTTCCTTTTTTGTGAACCCAAGGCCTCTCCTGGCCATACTCAGCTTTGCAGACAATGGGCTGGACGGGTTCTCAGGCGCTCCACAGATTTCTCAGATCATAGGGGGTAGGGTAATTGCTCTAGCTGAAGGGGTTCTTCCAAGTGCATCTTGAGTGAAGGAAGCAGCTACCATCCTGCTCTCTGTCCAGGCAGTGGACCTGTTTTCATGATTTCCCTAATCATGGATCTCTTGCTGGAAGGATGTAGCTGTGCATTCTAAATATTTCATCGGAGCTTTAAAAATTTCAGACTCTATAGCTGTGATGGCAACTAGGTTTCTCCAGATGTTGATCCACTTGCTAACCTGATGCTCAGGATGCCAGTCTCCAGTCACTTTCCTTCATGGGCCTGTTCCTTGCATGTCACTGCCTGAGCAAATCCTCCTACAATCCCTATGCTTTGCTTGCCAGCAATCTGCCTTCCTGCTCTCCACAAGGGCCTCCCAACACTAAGTCTCAACCTGGGGATGTGGCAGATTAAATCCAGTCTCCTTAACTGTGGTTTTGCCTTGTTCTCAGGACCCCTACGTAGCTCAGTTCTAAAGAATACTTTCCCTCTCAGCATCCTGGCCACGGAATGTTGAGTCATAGAGGGTAACACAGTAGGTCGGCAGTGAAAAGAAGCCCTGTTTTATCAACTGGATTTGAGGCCTGTGTTAGCTGTGGGTTTGTCCTAAGGCAAGACTGATATAGGGCTGCCTGGCATATCTGCAGAATGAACTTCTGTTCACCTTCCCACTGCTGGAGACTGACATAGGAGCTGTCTTCAGCTTGGTATCTTTTTGGTGAGTCACTGATCTTTTCTCCCATAATTTTTAATAATAATAATAATAATAATAATAATAATAATAATAATTAATATCATTACCATCATTTGTTGTGCCATTTCTACTTGGCGGAAGCCCTTTCCTGTCTCTTTGGAGTCTGTTCTTTCTTGTATCGACTCCCATTCACAAGGTCACACACAAGTGCCTTCTAGCCTGTCATCTTACCCCGGAGTCAAGAACATGGCTTTTTACCAAGATGCCATGCAGCACTGACGTTTCTATTTGCTGTATTGTCATACAATTAAATAATTTCCTCAAAAATAGAATTTTACTGAAATTAAAGCGTCACATACAATGATGATAGGTTTTTTTTTTTAAAGCACCGTGAAGATAAATTCCCTGTCATTATGATGATACAAAGCTACTGAAATGTGTCAACAAATAATTTTTCATTAACAATATGTAATGGCCTTAATGTAAAACTGACAACATTTGGGGTGGGAGATAGGGCTTGGTGGTTAAAGAGCACTGGCTATTCTTGCAAAGGACCCAAATCCAATTCCCAGCACACACATGGCGGCTCACAACCATCTGTAACTCTAGTTCCAGGTGACCAGATGCCTCTTCCAGCTTTCTTGGCCACTTCAATCACATGGTGCACATACGCAAATGCAGACAGACACTCACATATGTTGAATAAAAGTAAATAGTTTTTAAAAAAATAGCACCATTGAATTTTGGAGGAATTATTGCTAATACCACAGACATCATTCATACTATTTGCCAGATGTCACTCATGAAATAAAATAGATATGTCACTTCTTTCATGTACATAAAAATGGAATTAAAACTAAAGAAAATTAGTGAACCAAATGACTGGCATGAAAAAATCTAGCACTTTCTCCAATTCAATAAGAATTGGTGGCTTCAGGCAACGTCTTCTCAAAATCAAAAACAAGTTTGCAACAGACGTTGCTTTGTTGTGAAATTGTATCTTCCAGTTTTCTTGTGGTTGTTATAATTTAGACATGGTATACACCACGTTACATTAGATTTCTTGATGCTTTAAAATTAAATGTGCCTTTTAAGGCTTGTTGGTGTCAAAGCTTTATTTTATACTAAAACAAAAAGCATTACGATACCTAAGTGAATTAAAGAGATTTGTGTACACAATAAATGACAGACCCTTTGTAGTAAGAAGGTTCAGGCTATTACAGCTTCTCACTTATTTTACATCCTTAACTTGTTGTTTCCTAGGATACTCCCTGCTCCTGTGTCTTACTTAGCTCAGCACAGACAGCCATGGGGACCCAAAGTGACCAGCAGGCGCAGAGCATGGGGCTCCTCTTTCCTATTACCCACAGACAGATGGGGTCACCGTCTTAGCTGCTCCTGTCTCAGAGCTCTTAATTTATCAGCTGCATGCTGTCCTTGAAAGGAAGGTGTTTCATTATCCCGTGTCTATAAAGTGCTTGGACAAGGAGAGAGGGCACAGCTAGTTGTTTTGTGGCCTTAACCACACGTTTCTGTAAGTGGTCAGTTTTCCTATACCCGGGGCTGACTTCTTTTGTGGGTCCTTTGAAAAGTTGGAAGAAACAAGATTACTCTACCAAAGGAAGGGCCACTTGTGTTAAAAATCACTCTCCATTAAAGTCTGAAAAATCTAGGACATGGGTTAAACCAGGCAGGATCAAACAATACACTGGGACAGCAAGGATAACCCAGGCCACTCATGAACAAGGTTAGAACTATCCAGACAGAAATTCTGAGCTGACAGTAAATTAATTGCTTATGAATAATTGAAGCTCTGATTTTGTTGGCTTAACCAAAACCTCAATTTTGGAGGATAACTTATTTCTCAAATCTAGATGCTATCGTTTTTAGTCAAAAATGAAGTATACTTTTATTTATCTAGTCATTTATTCCATGGATACATCTAGGCAATGTTTTGTTTTCAAAAACAAAAGGCTATTTACAGAGTAAAGCAAGAAAGCATGTATCCTCAAGTCTACTTTTATTATTTTATTTTGTGTGTTAGAGTGTAGTCATGTGCACACCACAGCACACATGTGGAGGTCAGAGGAGAGCTCTCTGGAGTCAGGTGTCTCCACCCATGGGATCCTGAGTTTGAATTCAGGCCTGTTTGTGAGTGCCTCCAACAACTGAGCTAAACTTCTGGCTTGAGGCTACTGAAAAAAATATTTTAATTATTTGTGAGTTTGTTGAAAGGTCTGATGCACGGCAGAAAATAAAATTTCTCTCTAGGAAAGACATACCCATTCACATGTTCCCACCATAATAGCGAGAAGCTCCTGGTCTCCCAGACTCAGGTTGTGCATGCCTTTCTCCAGGATCTAAATGTATTTGAATATATGGGACAGACAGCCATTAGAAGTGGTGTGTGAAAATCAGCAGCTCTGTTAGTGGCTAGGGCCACAGGGGTCTCCCTTGTGATTCCCACTGAGGGAGAAGACATGGTGAAAAGTCACCCCAGGTCTGCAGACCGCATGTGTGAAGAAAGCAGCTTTGGTGACTTCATTCAGGCCCTGACAGCGTTTCCAGCAGTGAGCTTATTAGCCGCCACTTTCTTTACTTTCCCTCTCTTACAGAAGGGAGTCCACAAGTGCATCCCACAGGGAGGAGGGTGAAAATCCCACTGGGTCTCTCGTGTTGAGGAATTCAATTAGAAGCACTTTTCTACATGAGTTAAATGCAGAAGATATCCATCTTATCTATCTATTTGGAAAAAAAATATCAAGACCAAAGATATGAAGTTATGTATTTCTAATATTTGAGAACACTGATAGTTTTGTTTTCCAGGACACCAATACTTAGTATTATTTAATAATATTTTTATACCATTTGTTATCCTGTCTATGGAAGGTGCAGTTTGAAGGTTCTTCTTCTTCTTCTTCTTCTTCTTCTTCTTCTTCTTCTTCTTCTTCTTCTTCTTCTTCTTCTTCTTCTTCTTCTTCTTTTTTGGTTTTAGTGTTTTAAATATACTACACAGAGCAGGGGGTCAATCTACATATAGTAAACAGTCTTCAAGCTCAAAAGCTGCAGATGTGCACAATTGTGTACTTAGACATTTCTAACGGTTCATAGTATGAGGATGTTACTTTTATATTTATTGCATTTTGAACTTCGACACCATCTTCAGCACAGTCAACTAGTCAAAAATTCCCCATATCACTCTGTCTTATATATATGTACAGTAAAAGTTACTTAATGTGAGCAAAAAAAAAAGGCATGCAGATAATTAGTATATATTTTGGGGAAGCTAGGCAGGAGATAGAGATGGATCCTGATTCTTCTGAAAGCTTCATACACTAACTCTCATTCCACCATGGATTTTGCCTATAGCAGTCACTGCTGTGGAAG
This sequence comes from Peromyscus melanophrys, assembly GCA_902168415.1. NCBI lineage: Eukaryota > Metazoa > Chordata > Mammalia > Rodentia > Cricetidae > Peromyscus > Peromyscus melanophrys. The sequence continues at coordinate 4,467 of CABHPR010154061.1, forward strand.
CCTTCTGGGTTATTTCCAGTTCCCTTCATTCCTTATATATTTATCTGGAAATCTCTGGGGAGGGAATATTTGTCCCACTCTCATTTATTTATTTAGTTTTTTAAAACGGTATTTTAAAAGGTTTAATTATGTGTGTTTGGGATGTATGTGCATGTGAATACTGGTGCCCTTGAAGGAAAGAAGCAGTGATAAGTGTACATAGAATAAATTATGTGTTTATATCCCCCGTAAGAAGCTACAAAGAGTGAAGGAGGAAGGTAAGAGTGCTGGAATACATACATATCCTGCCACAGCTAAGGATTGGGAATTCCTCTAAATGTCTTACTGATTTCTTCCATGGGTGAACGATACTTAGAAACTAGGATTTCAGTACTGGGTGTGCTCACGGCTGTAGAGGGATCACTGATTCTTGGTATGCTCAGTAAACACAGCTAGGAAATTGATGCTTGTGTGGTGTCTTAGTCAAGTACTACTGCTGTGATGAAACACCATGACCAAAAGCAAGTTGGGGAGGAAAAGGTTTATTAGGCTTATTCTTCCACATCATAGTCCATCACTGAAGGAAGTCAGGACAGGAACTAAAGCAAGGCAGGAGCCTGGAGGCAGGAGCTGATGCAGAGGCCATGGAGGGGAGCTGCTTACTGGATTGTTGAACTTGGCTTGCTCATCCTGATTTGTTATAGAACCCAGGACCACCAGCCCAGGAGAGGTACCACCCATAGTGATCTGGGCCATCCCATACCAATCAAGAAAATGTGCTATAGCCTTGCCCACAGGCCAGTCTAGAGAGGACATATTATTAACTGGGATTTCCTCTTCCAAAAATGACTCTAGCTTATGTCAAGTTGACACAAAACTAACCAGGTCACGTGTCAATTGGTATGTGCTACACACCTGTATTTGCTATGTGTATTTATCCATAAGTGTGTGTTTGTATTCCTATCTTGGACTCTGATCCAGCATTCTCAACTTCCTCCCTTGTTCTTGGTAGCTTCTTGCTGGGGTAATGTACTGGCTGGTTGACACAAGCTAGAGTCATCAGAGAGGAAGGAGACTCAGTTGAGAAAAATGCCTCCATGAGATCCAGCTGTAATGTATTTTCTCAATTAGTGATCGATGGGGGAGGACCTGACCCATGGTGGGTGGTGCCATCTCTGGGCTGCTGGTCCTGGGTTCTATAAGAAGGTGGACTGAGCAAACAAGGGGAAGCAAGCCAGCAAGCAGCACTCCTCCATGGCCTCGGCATCAGCTTCTGCCTCCAGGATCCTGCCCTGTTTGAGTTCCTGTCTTGACTTCCTTCAGTGGTGAACAGCAATGTGGAAGTGTAAGCCAACTAAACCCCTTCCTCCCTAACTTGTTTTGTGGTCATGGTATTTCATCACAGCCATAGAAACCCTAACTAAGTCAGGTAATGAGAAACTCAGCTCCAGTTATGGACAAATTATTTATCTGCTTAATTACAGCATGCAGTTAAAATAGCCTTACCATTTCCATTCTCTTCGTGAGAAACTCAGCTAACAGAGTAGAATGTTTGCATTCAGTTCTTGTTGTCATTAGCCTGAACTGTCCTTTCAGAGCGCTCACCTCCCCCTTCCAGTAAGGAAGCACTGTACATTTGCAACAAACTTGTTTGTCTTCCATTTCTGTGTTACTTGGCAGAATCCAGTGGCTGACGACCTATCTGTTGAGTCACCCACAGTCTGTCAGGCCAGGAGTCTAGGCAGGTTTCACTGTCCCTTTGTGAAGGGTTTCATGACAGACACTGAGATGGATTGTTCAGGGTATGGAATTTATAAGAAGAGTTGTTAATTCTATGGACAAACATATGGACAGACAACAGCATGGCAGCAGGAGTTCTGAGGAAAATCCAGGCCCCAGCTCTGGAGAGAGAGAGCATGGTGGGGGCTCTGATGTGAGGAAATCAGCGTCCGTGAGACAAGCAGGCATCTCTTCCGACACCTTTCTGGGGATAGGGGTGATTTCATAGCACAAGCCTCCAGCTGGTCTCTGATTCCAAGGCAGAGCCAAAAGGATGTAGGGAGCAGGATGTGTGGCCACCAATACCGCTTTAGATGTAAACTCACTTCTCAGGAGAGAGGTCCCGGCACCTGAGGTCTGCTAGCTCCAGACTCACAGTGTCTCAGTAGGTGCCCGCTGGTGGTTGTGAGAGGGGAAATGCTGCTGCAAGGTGTTGCAGTCTGTGCAGCAGCTGGGTTCCCGCATTACATCCTTAGGCTTTGCTCAGGGTCTGAACGAGATAGACACGAAGATGTTGGCTGTGCTGGGGTCTTATCTCATGGCTCTGGGGAAGACATGTTCCAGGCTGATTCGGATTGTAACAGATGCCAGCTCTGCAGCTGTATGAGTGAAATATTCATTTCTCTGCTAGCTGTCAGCTGAGGTCACTCTCAGCTCCTTCATGTTTCTCTCCAGGTCTTACATGAGCCCTTCAAAACTCGAAGCAAGGGGGAAAAACCTGGACTCCTATTTCCATTTAGAATCTGACCTCTGCTACCAGCTGGAATAAATTCTGCTTTTAAAAGTCTCTGGTGGATAGATTAGCCCCATCCAAAAAGTTCCCTCTTTGATGACCTGAAAGTTGATTGACTGAAAATCTTAATTATATCCAAAAAATCTACTTTATATATAATATAATATCATAGGTGTGTAACATATCCAGAGTCCTAGGGGCTATCATAGGAAACCTTAGGGTCCATTATGGAATCCTGCTTAAGATAGGAAGTTGCATCCATTTGTTACCATTGGTATGTCATCCTAGGACCCCTCATATCCAGGTTGAGATGTGAAAGTCTCGGAGTGTTGGGCGAGTATCTATTACTGTGGTGGTGAAGATGGTATCATGTGCTTTTAAAATATGTGCTGTATTTTCTGTATAAATCATACTTCAGTGAAATTGTTCAATATAAAAGTTTGCATGTAGTTACACACATTACTTGTGGTGTACAGATTCATTGACTTGTCCGTTCACCCCTAAAGGTCAACACTGGCCAGTGCATCATACCCCACTTGTAGCCCACTTGGTAGACAACATCTCCTACAACCCACCCTTTGCAACCCCAGATTTAGATTTATTAATTTCTTTCCTTATAATGTGATGTCATGAGTGGCATCACACAGTATATAGCTTTGGGGTTCAGTTTGTAGCACTCAACAAAATGTATTTAAGAATTGCTTGTGTTGTTGCTTTAACCAAAAGTCCCTACCTTTTCCAGCGGGGCCTCTCCACTGTAGATGGCGACAGAGCTTGTTTGCAGCCACGATGATGCTATGAAAACATTGTAAGGTTTACCAAAAATGACAGGCTTGCCTAAATCACTCTCCATAGGACTTTGTTTAAGGGACTGAACTCTCTTAGATCTCTTGCTTTTTATAAGTAACAAGGAATACACATACACACAAACACACACACACACACACACACACACACACACACACACACACGTGTCACATATGCTTCAGTGTATGATTGACTTCTAGGTGGAACTGGCTTCTATATCATATTGACTCATGGAACAGATGCCTGTGTCATACTGACATATGTTGAAATGGAAGGGCATTTCCATAGGCTGGAAAATGAAAGCACATCTGCAGAAAGCCTTCTACAGCCAGGCTCGTTTGTTTCCTAGGGGTCAACTGTGACTCACAGATTCCTGTTTGTAGAGGCTCAGCCAAATTTCAAGTAGTTCCTTCAAGGCTATAAAAACAGAAAGGAAACTTCATGATCCCTGCACAGACTATTACTAGCATTAAAAATCGATTATGAAATCCTCAAGACAAAGAATTTTAACGCAAGGATTAATGAAATCTTTAAATGACCATATTCCCTTACAACCTTGCAATTGCAATTTGATTCATTAGTTCTAATCAGTTAAGGGATATATTGTAAGAGGTAGAAGAATATTTTCCATGAAAAAAGATGAGAAAAATTTGCTAACTGGAAATGCATAATTTATGTATAGTCTTTTTAAATAAAATTATTCTTTGTCCATGAAGATAAATCTTTATCTTTTTCTTCATAGAAGTAAATAATAAAAAAAAAAACTTTTTATTAATTTTGTGTGGGGGTGGGGTGGGGAGGTGCTTGAGAACATGGTGCATACTGGAGGTCAGAGGACAGCATGTGGAAGCCAGTTCTCCCCATGTGTGTCCTTGGAAATGAACTCAGGACCTAAGGCAGGGGTCTCAATACCCACTAAGCCACATTTTTACTTAAATGCATTGCTAAACCAAATGAGTCTGTTAACAGTGATTGTTGTAGACATGAGGTATGCATTTAAAATATATATGTATATAACAAAAGAAAAGAAAAATAACAAAACAGGGCACACAGGGGAGTGTTACTTAAACAGAACTATCTTGCAGATTTGAATATAGTATTCTTCTCATGGTGCTTTGAAAGCATTCACATCATGCATGGGTTGGAAAAGTGTTTAGAAAAATAACTTCATAGTTATTATTCACAGTGTAAATATGAATTTTGAAACAATGTTCATGATTGAGGGCAAAATAATTTTCATGAAAGGAAAATATTTCCTTTAAACAATTTAAGCTCATAATCTCCCTGCAGATGTTAGGAAATAAACAAAGCACACTTAAGTGGGGTCATTTTCAGATGCCATGATGTTATCAGCAAGATTTGCATTGGTTTTTCTTTTTCTCTTCCTACTTAAGTTCCTTGTTTATTGGGAGACTGGAAATGTTCTCACATACATTTGCATGGGAGTTAACATTCCCTGGGAGCTAAGTAGTCACAAACCCTACTGCACTGTCTCTGAACCCCTCACGATTAGTTGAATCACATAAAGATTAACTTTGTACAGATAGATTAAAAACTTTTCAGTAGGCTGGCAGAATGGCTCAGTGAGTAAAGGCAGCTGCTGAGGAAGCCCGATGACCTGACTTTAATTCCCTGATCCCAGGGTGGAAGGAGGACACTAACTCCTTAAATAGTCATCATTGACATCCCCATGTGCACTGCGGTATGCATTCACACATATAAGCACACTCACACACCCACAATAATAATACAATTAAAAATTTTGGAACGTTTCAACAATTACTGAAGGCTAAACATGCATGGAATAGTGGCCACCATCTTTCCCTCCCCATTTTCAACCTCGCTTTGGAGAGAAAAGCCAGCAGATGCAGGTGGACTCAGAACCCTGGTAATTTTAAATAGAAACTATCAAATGATCTCCCTTTTTCTAGGAGACACGTCCAGTTTCCCCTGCTAGGCTCACGTAAACAGGCATTCCAATAATAACTGCTTGTTTCATCTTTAAAATAAAGGTTTTTTCCCCCCTTAGGCTAGAGATCTTTTACCTTGCTCACATGCAGGCAATTTATTCTGGGCAGTGTTCTTATGAAAGAAGGTTAAATGACAAGAGTGTGAAGCAGGAAGGTGGCTGAATGAGTTAAGGTCTGTTTTTGAGTTAGCTTTTCCCCTTACAAAGAGCTACATGGAATGCATCTCAGCCCCGCTGACATCCATGTCAGCATGGGCCACCTTCACAGTGGCCTGTTAGACTGTGAGACCGTGAAGGACAAGATGACCTTTCAAGGGACTCCAGGAGGCTTGATTCCAAGGAGGAAAGTGGAAATTGAAGAAACAATGGAGGCCAGGTGTTGCCATTGACACCCGTGGGATGCAGTGTGGCTGTGGGCAACAGCTGGGGTGGAGCAAGAGCTGAGACGAGGTGAGGCAGCACACTAGAGGATCTCTTGCACTTTGAAGTGGCCGGAAGTCCTACTGTCTTCATCAGAATGTCTTGGAGATAGGAACTGGGGAAGTAGTTCATTGTACATGCTTGGCTAGCATGCATAAGGCTCAGGTTTCCATTCCAAGCACCAAAATTAATAAAGGAGTTGCTCTGGAGGATGGATGGCTTGCATCCAGAGGTCTCATCCAGTAGTTCTGGGTTGGGTACTGAGTGATGCTAATGCTGCTTGCTGGTCAGGTGATGACACTTTGATGAATTGTCTTTGATGAAGACCACTGGTTTGGGGAATCTCAAGGTCCCCCAAGCCCTTTAGGCTATGGGGGTTTTGTTTGTTTTGGTGTGGGGGCAGTACTGAGGATCAAACCCAGGGAGTTAGTTGCCTGGGCTAGGCAAGGGCTCTGCCAGTGGTTTATATCCTCAGTCTTGTTACGTTTTATCATGAGACAGGCTGTTACTAAATTGTTTAGACTGGTCTTGAACACACTCTACAGATTAGGCAGGGCTTGAAACTGCAACCCTACTGTCTCAGCCTCTCTAGTAAACTGGATCACAGACTGTGTGTGCCATCAGACCAGCTAGGTTACAATTTTAAGAACTGGAGAAAAATTACATGGGAATACAGAGTATGACTGATATAAACTAAATGTTACTTCAGGGAAGCAATAAAGGAGTTAAAGAATAAGGCAACATTTAGATAAGATTGATAAATAACCTGAAGCAACTTCTGACTAAAAGTAATGTCTCTAGCATCTTTTAAGATTCATTTTAACCATCCACATCTTTTCCATTTTTTTAAAATCTACAACTAACCTATTGTTTTAGGTAGAAAAGAAGTTGATGCACATATTATATATATTTTACATGGGGGGGGTCAATGTAGGCTTTTACATGTTTGTGCATATTCATATGTACATGTATAGTTATAGATCATATACACATAGTTATAATTAAAGCATATGGAAATTTCAAATTAAATTAGTGGTAGTTAGCTGCAATATCGTCAAGTGACTCAAGAACTTCCCTTTTGAGTATCAAACTGTTATCTTCTGAGTGAAAAATTTAGAAGCTTAAGTCACCTATGATAGTATAATGTAAATTACAAGTCAAGGAATTATAGCCGACTGCCTTTGCTGGGTGTTGGACCTTAGCAGCATGCATAATTCATAGAAAAGTATGGAGAGGAGGCATATGGAGTAACCTTCAAAAGTAAATCAAGGAAAACCCAGTTACTAATCTACAGAGCAGTTTACCTGAAGGAAGGTAATGTGAAGGAAAACAGTCCATCATTCTGCGTAGCTTAGTGCCACCCCTGATGACAGTTATCCAGGGCTACATATTACATGTGGAATAGAAAATATTTGTGCCTGAATATCTGCCACATGGAAAGAAATCAGCCACACATATTGCTAAGTGAATAGAGCAGCACAGATATTAATTAAGCAGAAACATTTCACTTTGATATTTCACATTGATTGTGGAGTTCAACCAGAGAGGAGGAGGCTAGGAGAGGAAGTCTTAGCTAGGGGCCCAGAGGGCTCTGGTTGAGAGTATAATCAGCACCCAGGAGGGTATTGGTACTCATGTGATTACCCCTCTCCCCCACCCCCACCCCCTACCCTCACCCCCGGCCATTATTGTATATTCCATCACTGAGCAACTACAAGGTGGAATAATTGCCTTGATGAATGGGAAACCTCTGGACAAAGGTGATGAGCAAGGCTCAGAAATCTGCCCTGTTAAAGAAAGACTTTGCTTTAAAGAAGTTATTTTTTTGTTAAGTTCTAGTGATGTTTATAGATTTTTTTCAAAATATTTGCATCTGTGCTGGTTGAGGACATTGCTCCTGATTTTATATAAATTAAGACATTTCTTACACACACGAAATGGTAAATTTTCAAAGTAGAATTCCTCTCCTATGACTTTCTGCAAAAGTTGGTAAATAAGATAAGAATCCAGAAAGGCATAGATGATCTGAGGATATAACTTGATCTCTGTTCCTCAAAGAAAATATTTCCTACAATAATACAGAACACTTGCTTTGCTTTGATTTGTGTGTGTGTGTGAGAACAGGCAGCTGGCCTTTGATTGCCCATGGCTGCTAGACGAAAGGAAGAAATAGGTCAGAGGAGAACAGAGCAGTGTTCCAGAATCTTCTCTGGAAATAAGGGAATGAGTTCCTAGAGAGGGGTACCTCTGTTCTTAGTCCCCTGGGTCTCTGAATTGCCCTTCACTATTTAGAGTACATTATTAGAGGAGTAACTGGGTTGGAGCAGGCTCGATGCTCTCAGGTGTGTGTATGTTTTACTTCTGCTCACATGGACTTATACTGCTATTAATTGTATCAATTCATCACAGAGCAGACCTTCAACACAAGCAATCAGCTTGTGAGGTCATTCCAGGAAGTACTGAGGGGAGTAAGAAGTGGAGGAGGGAAAAGGAGGAAGCCACTCAAGTGTCCCTGGAGCAATTTTCTGCTGGGCAATGAAGACTAGGCGCTGTTGGGAAACATTGGGATTTATTAACAGACCTCAGGATTATCCAATCAAAGGACAATAAAGATAGAACATTCAAGGGCCTGGGGGTATGTCTCAGTGTGTAAAGTTCCTGCTCAACCATGCAGACTGGAGTTCAATACCCAGAATTCCTGTAAAAAGTTGGGTGTGGCAGTGAGCACCTGCAATCCCAGTATGAGGAGACAGACAGGAGGACCCTGGGTCCCTAGATTGGCCAGTCTAGCTGATCAGTGAACTCCAAATTCAATGGGAAACCCTGTCAGAAAATATAGTGGAGAGCAATAGAGAAAAGCCTTGACATCCTCCTCAGGCTTCCACAGCATACACCTGGGTGCACACGTGCTCATTTACCACACACATAGAAAAGATGGAGTTTTTGTCCTCCAGAGCCTTCCTACCCAGCTCCTCAGTGTTTTCATCTGGTCTTCCACACAGAGGCTGAGAGCGGTTCCTCAGACAAGGGTCCTCAGAACACCCTCCATATGTACTGCAGCTGTAACTTCTGTGGGTCATGAGGAGAGCACTGACAGCAGCTGCTATATGTTCACATTGCTGTGTCCACTTGGAGATTTCCTTGATAATTACTTATCTCTCCCTCAAGACGTGAACAAGAAGGAGAAGTGTGTGTGTTGGGGGCACATCAGGCAGCCTGGCAGGGAAGAGTGTAGTGTAGGCAATCCTCACCTCCAAAGGTAGAATTTGGAGGCAAAGTTAAGTCTTCTTAAACAAGTATGTTTAGAGTATATTCATTGTATAAAGTAAGGGGCTTGGCTCTGACGCCTTCAAATGTGTACACAAGGAATTTGATAATGTTTATTCCCCCATTTGCCTACATCAGTCCCCTCATCCCTCCCAATGACCCCCTCCTAACCTAGCTCTAATAGTTCCCCAGTCTATTTTCATTTCCCCTTTTTCTTTCCTTCTTTCTTTCATTTTTCTTTCCTCCTTTCTTCTTTCTCTCTTTTTTCCTCCTTCCTTCCATCTTTCCATCTGTTCTTTCTTATTTCACAGACCATCTAAAACATTACATTCTCATATTTCTGAGTGTTTCTGAGTGTTTTTGCTTAATAAGATGATTTCCAGTTCCATTTGCTTTCTCCCCCCCAAATTTTGCTCTCCTTAATGGTTTTCTGTTGTATAGACATGTGCCACATATTCTTGATCCATTCATCTGTTGATGGCCAGGTAAGTTGGTTCCATGACTTAGCTATTATGAATAGTGTGGCAACAATCCTGGGCATGCAGGTATCTCTGTGGTGTGCTGCAGATTCTTCGGGTATATTCCCAGAGGGATAAAGATTTTGTTCTCTTTCAGTTTTTAGGAAACTCCAGACTGATTTCCACAGTGGCTGCAGGAGGAAAACACAGGGGAGGCACTTGCCGAGATAATGGCTTTGTGAAAAGAACCCCAAGCACTCAGGAAGTACTAATAGCAATTGACAAATGGATTGCACAGAACTAACAAGCCTCTGCACAGCATGGGAAACAGACAATGAACAGGAAATTTGCAGAAGGGAAAATGTCTCGGTCATCTTTGAATCCAGTAGGTGATGAATGTCCAGAATACATGAAGAACTCAAATAAATAAATAAACACCAAGGAACAAAAGATCTCATCATTAAATGAGCTTGGCTTATAAATATGTACAGATGCTCCTCATTCCTTAGTCATCAGGAAAATACAAATTAAAAACAATGCCGAGATTCCATCTCACTCCAATCAGAAAGCCTTCAATCAAGAAACCAAATTCAATAGCTATTGGTGAGGTTGGAGGGTAAAGAACCCTTCTGTGCCACTGGTGGGTAGTTTCAAGTATTGATCTTTGAAGCTGAGCTTCTCTCTCATTTATCTGAACCTTCAGGGCTGTGTAGTAATTCAAATTCCACAGAAGGGGGTAGAGGGGGTAGGTAGCCACCAATGCCTTCATGGATTTTAGAGGAAACCCATTGTTTTAGGGTTTTTTTTTTTGTTTTGTTTTTTTTTTTGTTTGTTTTTTTTTACCACTGTGACTGAAGCAACCTAATGGAGAAAGGGTTTATTTATTTGGCTTACACTTCCTGTGATGTAGTCCCTCACAGCCTGGAAGGCTCAGCAGCAGTAGCAGGAAGCCAATTGGTCACATTTCATTCACATTCGCAAAGTAGAGAATAAATAGAATAAATAAGAACTGGGGACAGTCCCTGGAGCAATGGTTCTCAACCTTCCTAATGCTGCTGCTGCTGCAACCCTTTCATACAGCTCCTCATGCTGTGGTGACCTCCCCCACCCCACTGTAAAATTGTTGCTACTTCATAACTGTAATTTTGCTACTGTTATGCTGTTATGAGTCACAATGTAAATATCTGATGTGCAGGATATCTGATAGTCCACCTCCAAATGGATTACGACCCTAAGGTTGAGAACCAATGCCTGTATAGCCTCAAGGTCCAGGCTTCACTAATTCACTTTCTTCAGTGAGGCTCCACCTCCTAAAGGTACCACAACCTTCCCAAATGACACCATCGTCTGGAGACCAAGCATTCAAACACATTAGCCTATAAGGAACATTTCACCCCCAAACCATGACACCCATCTAGGCTTTAGAAGAGGTGACCTTCAAAGAGATTTTGCTCATTGTGACTGCATTGATTCCAGTCCAGTCAATGGAATGAAGTTCCCGAAAAGGAAATCACAGGAACGTGGATGGAGATGGTTCCCTACACTTTACGAGATGGGCTCTCCCTGAAGACTCATCAATTAGAGGTAAAGGCAGTAAAAGAAAAATTTTGCCCCATCTGGTTCCACATAAAAGTCCCCAAGAGCTTTGACAGAGAGCCTCCTTCGTAAAGCGAGGGCCAACCTCTGGGGAGGAATTTGTTTTCCTGCCTCCTCGCAATGCTTTCTCTTCTTCGGGGTGTTATTTCAGTAGAGCCAGATGACACGCTCTTGCTATTTTTATAAGATTTTAAAGGCTTAAGCAGGGCAAATATGTCTCTTCAAGCTGCCTTCTGCAATAAGCCTGATGCTAAGGCAGCTTTATGTGCCATAAAGAGTAACATTAGCCTCATGGAGCGACAGGCGATTTCCAATAATCTAAAGGATGATTCCTCAGTTTCAGATCAGGGCAAGGAAGGTTTTATATGATTTTCCAATTTTTAAAAAAGGTACAAGTATACCGTAAATTATACCTTGACCAGGATACTGTTTCTCCATCCCTATAAGGTACTGGTATTTCAATGTTTTTGTTGAGTATAGAGAGTTACGTTCGTAAAGATTTTTGTTGTTGTTCCAGGATCTCATGTAGCCCAGGCTGGCCTAGGAGTTCTGAGCCTGTCACTACCTCCCAGATGCTGTCATTACAGGTGTGAACCACCATGCTGGTTTATGTGGTGCTGGGGATGGAATCCAGGTCTTCATGCATTGTGGGAAAGCATGTCCACATCCCGGGCTGCAGGTAATTTTTATATTCAATGGGCAGTAACTTTTCTCACGTTTTTGTGTCTGTCTGTGATCACTGATGTCACAGCTAAATTCATGTCTTTTTTGACAGCCCCACCTGGCACATCTGTTATCGTTTAAAATATATCCAGTGTGAGGATTGCATACCAGATATTTACGTTATGATTAATAACAGCAACAAAATTACAGTTATGAAGTTGTAATGAAATAATTTTATGATTGAGGTCACTACAACATGAAGAACTGTATTAAAGGGTCAAAGCAATAGGAAGGTTGAGAATCACTGTCCCAAAGGCTGTACCAGATTTGATCCTGCAAGTATTAGGCCTCAGGGCTGAGACTATAAAGTTGACTATCAGTAATTTAGGAAGGCCCTGATCTCCATGTACTCTACTCTCACACTGAAGGAGACAAAGGGGGAACTCTGAGGGTGGCTTCCATATTGAAAGTTTCACGACTTGTGCCATCATAAAATATTGTGTTTAGATCCATCATTCCTGGCAAACACCAATTATCATTTATATTATTGAAACACTATTTAGTGTCCAGATGTTTATGATGGCTAACATATGTCTTTGTCCTGCTATGAAATTGCAAACCCCTGGAGTTTGCCTGCTTTGGGCCCAGAGCGTGCATTGAGAACACATGTGAATGGTTGGATCATGTCTTTCCCACACAGTTTAAAATGCAACTGCTAGCAGTCATCATGTCCAATCATGACTGTCTGAAAAGTCATGAACTTGCATTTTTTAAAAAGTGTGCTATTTTCTCAACATCTTAATAACAAATGACAAATTTAAATTCCAGCAACATTTCCTCTGAATTGAGGCTGTTTGCTGGCTTAAGTTTATGCACCCCCAATGAGCTGAATAATAATATGTCTGGAGCTAAGTCTTCCTCCTCCATGTCTCTGCCATATTTCACCTTGGAAAATTCCACATCATACAGCAGTGCCCAATGTGATCATTAAGTAAAACTGTAATTAAGGTGACATCGGCAGTTTCAGTAATTAGAGTCTTGCTGTAACTGTAAGGTAAAAATAACATTCCTTGCTGCTGTGACCGGGCAGCTGTGGGCTCACACTGATAATGTACCTTGGCAATTTAACATGACTAATGGTGTGAGCTCTTCTTCACAGGGGATTGTGTTAATCTTCAAAAGTTCCAGCTTCCCAGTGTGTCCAAATGTTGTTTCTCTCTTGTGCTGCAACAGTCCTCATACCCAGTTTCATGGTTCTCAGCTGACTCTTCTGGAATTCACCATTGTAACTGTACCACAAAGTGTCAGATGTGACTCCAATGTTGAAGGACCTAGCAACAAACAGGCAGGATGGTCACTGGATGGGGTTTTTGACAGACTCCTGCCAACATTTCCTGTATAAATGCGTGTATGCATAGTTTTGATTTTATTTTTTATGTATGTGTGCATTCCTCCGTGTATTCCTGGGCACCATGTGCATACAGGAATCTGTGGAGGTTAGGAGCTGCCATGCTAGGAACTGGGTTCTCTGAAAGAGTAGTAAGTACTCTTGACTGCTGAGTCATCCATTCAGCTTAGCTCCTGTCTGTGTCCTCACATTAGAATCTGGTTTGTTATCTCAAACAATCTGGACGTAAGGTCTGTTACAGTCCCCAAATGAAGTCATCCATTAAAGAAATTAGAAAAGGGCTCTGCCCATTATTTCCATTACTTTTATTTGTGAACCCTTTGAGTGTGACTCTTGCCCATTTTCTCAGAACGTTGTTCTCTGTGTTTAGATGCTTTTTATATATTAGGGTCATTAACTCTTCATTGTGATGTTAACTGCACAGATTTCCAAGTCTTTTGTTTGCTTTTCATTTGCTCTTATATTTTGACTAAATGTGTTTTTAAAAACATGGTCAAATTTAACGATCTTTTCTCATATAGTTTCTGGATGTTGAGTCATATTTAATTTTTTTTTCTATTTTTAATTTATGGAAGAATTTATCCATGCTTTTTCTGCTAATGTTTGAATACTGTCATGTTAGCCATTTCTACACTACTAAGCAATGGTACAAATTCAGTTTTTAAGGAAGGATCACTCTCTTTCTATTGCTTTGATGTGAAGGCTTTATCGCATATTTCATATGGCACCAATTTCCACATGACTTGGCAACAGAATGTTTACCATATCACTTTTGTTATTTTGCAACCTCAAAATGGAATTTAAAATGTAAAAAAACTTAGAACATTTAGTATCATTCCGTGTTGATTTAGTGGCATTAATCTAGGCAAGCCTAGAATTGGTTAATTGATAAAGTGTGACTCTTTTTTTTTTTTTTTTTTTTTGGTCTGTGTAATGTAACAAAGGAATTTTAGGAAGATAAAAGCAATTATAAATTAACAAAATAATATTTAAATCTATTAATAAAATGATATTTACCACTGTTGTGATTATGGAGTATGACATTGCTGAAAATGACATGGTTGAAATCTAGTACTTTGAAGAGTATGGAGATACTACATTATTATTATAGTATATGACTCTTCAGCCTAATGTGTGGATTAAAATTTGCTTTTCATTTTTTGAATCTTGTACACCTAAAACATTATTTTTCCAAGGGAAAGCTCATTATCTGTTGCACTTTGCAGGTCTTTCCTAGATAACTTATAAGGGTTGCTGGATTTGGAAAGAACACTCTCTGATCTTGGCTGTCAGCCTCTGCGGGGTTATAATCTGCTTACTTGGTGATTGCAGCCTTAGTTTCTTTTCAGACTCTCTAAGGTAATATCAACATTGAAACTAAGAGTTCTGAATTTGCATATTCAAACTCAAAGTGAGGGCTGGCAGATGGCTCGGCAGGTAAAGGCACTTAGAGCCCAGCTCCAGGACCTGGGTTTGATTCCTCAGACACACATGGTAGAAGGGGAGAACTGATTCCTACAAGTTGTCCTTTGACCTTTGCACATTTGCTGCAGCATGTGTACACGCGCGCGCGCGCGCACACACACACACACACACACTAAGTAAAATGTAATACAAAATTTAAAAACCCTTAAAGTGATGTAACATTTTCCCATTTGAACTTGCATCTTTAAATACGTGTTCAACATTTATTTACCATTGAGTCTGAGGAAACAGGCATTTTGATGCTGGAAGCAATGAGAAAGGAGAATTTTCTTCCTTAGGAAATGCCCTTCTTTCACGGATGTGGTTGGTCTAACCTCTTCTCATTCCAACCAGAGCTTTGGCTGAGTTTGATCTCTTGGGAAGTTGCCTCGACTCAACTCACATCCACTGCCTCCTTGTTTATCCCTGTGAGCAGGATGACCCTGCTTTATTGAGGTGTCTCCTTTTGTTCTTTTGAGCCATCTGTTTATGTATTTCTTTAAGCCTGGGATGCTTTGCTGAGATGCATGCTTTTCTATCTATGCTCCACTGCCTGTACCTGGTAGGAGAGATGAACAATAACTTGTCCTTGGGCCTGTTTTTCATTTTGGGAGTCATGTGACCCAGTGTCAAAGAAGTGTGCCATTGGCATGCAGTCATCTCACTGTTTCGGCAACTTGCTTCGTCATAAATATTTAACTTCTATGTTGCCTCTCTCATTACTTCTTTCATGGTATAGATGCTTAGAACATTTCCGATCCAGACCACCATGAAAAATGCTAGTTAATAACTCCAGATATTTGGGTATAGAATAAACTTGAGTGATACCCTAATCAGGATATGCTATTGCAGAGATCTGTTATCTGGGCACAACAATTAACATACTATGAATATTTCAGAGTAGGCATAGACAGTACAAATTGCACCATGAATAATTGCACATGGAAGACATAATGAATCTTTGTGTGATTGAAAGTCTGACAGAAAATCAAAGGACCAAAGGGAGTGGTGCAGGGGATGGAAGGGATAAACTGAGCCCTAGTAAAGCGTGTTAAATCTGCTCCCAATCGGGAATTTGAAGGTGAGAAGTAAATAGCCACAATAACAGCTCATTGAGGCTTATAAAAACACTCCACTTAGCAGTAGATAACCTTTCACATGACAGTGTGATTGTAGAAGGTGATAGCTCAATAATATACTCTAGAAATGGTCACTTAGCTCACTGTATTTTAGTTTATCGCGCTTCTTCAAAGCCTTATTTTAAAATAGGTTTATTTCATTTTTAATTATGTACATGTATGTGCATGCCTATGTGTGGGTATGTACATGTCAGTACGGTACCCACAGAGGCCAGGAGAGGGTAATGGATCCCCAGTATAGGTTACAGGTGGTTGAGAGCCTTCAGGTTCCTCCTGGATACCAAACTCTGGTCATATACAAGAGCAGCAAGTGCTCTTAATCCACAAGCCACCTCTCTGGCCCATTTTCTGGTTATTTTAAACATTGTAAGATATTGAAAAAAAACCAAGGAAACAAAATAATTCAATTTCTGCCCCACTTTATGTCCAGTTACAAGTCTCAGAAGAAACTGCCTATAAGCAGTCTGGTGGGTCCTTTCCTCGGCCATTTCCAGACTGTATGATTTGTGTGTATTTGCCATCACCATGCATGCTTATTTGAGCACGTATTTGCACGTGTGTGCTGATAAATCATATCATGTGACATGGGGTCCATCCTAAACATCATTACAATGATGTTGCACATCATAGTTGTAGAAGCCCTGGGATCTTAGGTCTACCAAACACAGAACTTTTGTTTGTTTGTCTGTTTATTGTTTGTTGTTTCAACAGGCCTACCTGTTCTTCATGATGTACTTTGGAATTGTTGGCTTGAAGGAGGAGCATAGAGAACTACACTGTCTTGTTTTCCTAGTCAGCTCCAACTGTCAGCTTGACACAGCCTAGACTCATCTGAGAGCCGAGTCTCAGTCGAAGGGTTGTCCAGATCAGATCAGTTTGTGCACATGTCTGTAGGAAATTGCCTTGATTGCAAACTGAGGTAGTAAGACCCAGCACACTGAGGGTGGCACCATTCCCAGGGCAGATGGTCCTGGGATGTGTAAGGAAGTTGAGCATAAGCCTGCATGGTAGCTGTCAAACATCATCCTCTGTGGTTCCCTGCTGTACTTCTTTAGCTTCTGGAAGTGTGTGCTCCTTGACTGGAGATAATGCTACATTGATCAGCAAGCCAATCTTGCTTGTAGGTTCCTGCCTTGGGTTTTTGCCTTACTTTCTCTCAAGCTCTTCCATCTCCTAAGGTTTTTTTGTTCTGTGTTTTTGTGTTCAAAGTGTTTCACCACAGCAACAGAAAGGAGACTAAAACACTAGCCATCATGAAATAGTAAGAGGCTCAGTGCTCAGTTCAAAGTAGACAGCTTTGCGGTTCTCATAATGTGCATCTTGAAAGGATGCATTAAGTGTTTCAGATTTAATTAATTAGCCATATATATGTTACATCTGCACATGGAAGATAAAATTTCTGAGGTCAACCATGGTGTTTGCCTTGGACTAAAGCAAGAAGAGTGAAATGGTGTCAGCGGTAAAGAGTCTGAAAGTGTAAGGGCTGGCTTTCCTGTTCATCTGAGTTCCATATGACACCAACAGAGAAGACAACAAAAGTGGAAACAATGTAGCCATTTATGTCCCTCTTCTTCATCTGGGTTTTTGTGTTTGCTTAGTTTTTTGTCAAATATGCAAAGCATTTCCCCACGGAGGCCATTTCTTTCCAGGTATTTTCCTCTCAAACACTTGAGTGGGAAGAACAGCTGGTCACAGCCTCAGAGAGACATTAGGGAGAAAACAGCAGTTGCAGAGGATGTGAGGGCTCGGAGCAGCCTTAGTGGGATGCGGACTTAGGCTTGCGCTAGGGAAAGAGCAGTGGCTTTTGGCAGAAGCATTCACTGTTCTGTTTCCTATCATTTCACAATATTGACAACTACAAATTCAAGGGCAACCCCGGATCTTATTTTACACAGTCTGTGAACATCTTTATTTAGAATACAAGGAGGGAAGAATGACATTGATGGAAACATTGGTCATTTTCCTCCGAAATGCTGGTCCAGTTCTTACTCAGTTATAATCTCTGTTTTCTACACAGGTAACTGGAACTGTGGCTCTCAGAATGAAGACAGCTAAAACATACATATTTTTTTTTTTGTAGCAATAGGATATGTTCTCTGATCATTTAAATTTGGTATATGAGGGGATTAAACATGAGTCTAGTGTATCATCCTTCTGTTTTAAACAAAGAATTTCTGAACACGTTCTAGGAACTTTAGCAGGTGTGTAGGGTCACAACACCGATTTTTAACATGGAAACTGCAACTCTCTGTTTACTTTCAGCAGTATGAAGGTAGGGTGGAACTATCCCCCCTTGGAAACATTGATTTACTTTGTTTCTTGTAGTGTTGAAAAACAATTTTTTTTTTTTTTGCTGGGTTGAGCTAGAGAGATGGCTCAGTGGTTAAGAGCATGCAGTGTTCTTTCAGAGGTCCAAGTCTGATTACTAACACTCACATTGAGCAGCTCATAACTACCTGTGACTCCAGCACCAGGGAGGTCCTATGGCTCTGGCCTCTGTGGGCACATGTGCGCATGCATGCAGGCACACACACACACACACACACACACACACACACACATTTAAATACATAAACATGTGAAAAACAATGAGAACTTTAACAATATTTTGAATTTTCTGGACTTTGGTAAAATTTTGAGTTTTTATAATGTGGATACCACTTACTTAGCCCATGATAGGGCCACCTTTTGAATACCCCCTTTTTTTTTTTGAGAGCTAATGTGGCCCTTGTACTTTTAAGATGGCTGATTCTGCAAGAGAATAATTGAGCAAGTAACTGCTTGCATTTCCATGTGAATAGGCTGACAGTTGATTGACGCTTGAGTGACACAGGCTGTGTATGTTCTTGTTGCAATAAAGCAATGATTTTATATGAATACCACACAATATTTAGCTACTATAAAATTAGTAATAATGAAGTCTCAGCCGTTTCAGCTAAACCCAAACGTGAAATCCTCTCAGATGGCACCTGCACATTCACAGTGAAAGAATAACACTTCCATAGACTACTACGACACTCTCATGCAGTCCTACAGTAACATAGCAAATACCGAAGCGGGTCCTTGGTTGATGTTTATAAAGACAAAGACATAAGAATTTGGGGTAGCTAGGACAGCAAAACAACAGCTGTATCTTTCTCAAGAATTTTAGGGTACTGTATGACTGCAGCCATGTGCCCTCATGCCTGCATATGTGATATTGCCAAACAGCTGGTCAAGGGCAGAGACTACTCCATGTCCTGGTGAGAGGTTCTCACAGCTAGGATCTGGGAGAACATACGACATCCTCACATGTTCAAGGGCATGTGTTTGGAAGAAGGAATGGCTTCAGCCTATGTGGACACAAATGCCCTAAAGAGCAATGATAAGCTATTGCTAGAGTGGGTTTACGTGAGCAGGGAAGACTTTCTAAGAAGCCGTTCTCATCCATCTCAAACCAGCAAGACACCCCCCCCCCACCCCGAACACATCAGGGATTTTCACACGTATGTGTCTTATGCGGTAGCTGCAAAGAGAGCTAACTGCACAGCCAGTGAGACAGCTCAGTGGAGAAAGTACTCGTTGCACAAGCATGAGGACCCGAGTTCAGATCCCCAACACCTACATTAAAAAAAAGCCAGATGCAGTGGTCTGGGCCTGTGTTCCCAGTGCTGGGAAGGGGAGAAGGATTCCCAGAGTTTGCTGGCTGGTCAGCCTAGCCAAATCGGTGAGCTCCAGGGTCAGTGGGAGACTATCTCAAGAAACACGGTGGAAAGTGATTGGAGAAGAAACCCAACATTGTCCTCCGGCCTTTACATGGAGAGAGAGAGAGAGAGAGAGAGAGAGAGAGAGAGAGAGA
>CABHPR010154061.1:24086-35271 GCA_902168415.1 Peromyscus melanophrys
AGAGAGAGAGAGAGAGAGAGAGAGAGAGAGAGAGAGAGAGAGAGAACGAGAACCAATTACAACTCAGCAAGTCCCTGGCTTCAGTCCTTTGGTCCCTGGTAAGTCATTGAAAGCAAAGGAGATAGATTCTCTCAGACATAAGACTGGCAGTGCTCAAATACAATCTGATTTTGTTCTGTTTGAAAATGCTTTGTAGTAGCATAATGTTCCTGCACGTCAGGAGATGCAGGAATTCAAATGAGCTCAGGGAAAAGGAAGGAAGGCATGAGAAGACACGTTGAAGTCCCCCAGCGCCTAACAGATGGCATCAAACTAAAATCGAGGGTGATAATCAATGTCAAAACATCTTAGGGTTCTATTGACAGGAGGTGTAGGGATGAAAGCTAATCTGAGATGCTTAATGAAAAATGCAAACCGAGAGAGTAGATGGAAGAAACAGAGAGACCTGAAAGACATCTTATAGCAGAATGTGAACCACAGCTGCAGCCAAATGTGAATTGTTTGTAGCTTTCTCAAATGTATTTCCCAGTAAATACGAAGCAGAGAAGTCAATGGTGTGCAGATTCTGCTCATATGCCTGTTAGCTTGACTTTATTTAGAAGGACCCATGAATGCCACTGATAGATTGATTATTATTACTGTGGTGGCTTAAAAGAAAATGGCCCCCAAAGGGAGTGGAACTATTAGGAAGTATGGCTTTCTTAGAGTAGGTATGGCCTTGTTAGAAGTGTGTCACTGGGTGGGTGGGGGGGACTTTTAGGTCTTCTATGCTCAAGCTATACCCAGTGACACAGTTCACTTTCTGTTGCTTGTGAATCAAGATGTAGAACTCTCAGCTCCTTCTTCAGCTCCATGTCTGCTTGCATGCCACCCACCATGATAATAATGGACTAAACCTCTGAACTCTTAAGGTAGCCTCAATTAAATGTTTTCCTTTATAAGAGTTGCCATGGTCATGGTGTCTCTTCACAACAAGAGAAACCCCAATTAAGATAATTCCTGTGCTGTTATTGTTTGAATATGCCTGTCCCCCTCTCCCAAAGCTTCCGATGGAAGCTTGGTCCCAAGTATGGCTGTACTGAAGATGGTGCAAGCCTAAAGGCGTGTGGTCTTGGGGCAATTAATTAGGCCCCTGGGGTCCATGCCTTTACCAAGGACTAACATTAATTTACAGACATGCCTTAGTTTTTGGGCTTTCACAAAAAGCTGAGTAGGTAAAACCCCAAGTCTTAGAGTTTGAGCCTCAAATACTGTGAAATAAATTAACTTTCTCTGTTCATAAACATCTGGCTTTGGGTGTTTTGATACAGCAACAGAACATGAATACCACATATATCTATATTAACTTCTAAAATGTTGCACGGGGAAGCTCAGTAACAGGTATATAACATGGGGTTGCAGTCCTGCACAGATTGTTCATCAGTCAAGTGTGATTTTGGACATTGCTGAGGGAATTTCCACACATTACATCACACATGAGCCAATAACCAGCAGTATTGCAACGCAGCACCCTCAGTCTATGGTTCTACAACACTCCTGATTGAAGTCATGAACGTGCAGCAGTAAGACCACAGCAGAGGCCGGGCGTTGGTGGCGCACGCCTTTAATCCCAGCACTCGGGAGGCAGAGGCAGGCGGATCTCTGTGAGTTCGAGGCCAGCCTGGTCTCCAAAGCGAGTTCCAGGAAAGGCGCAAAGCTACACAGAGAAACCCTGTCTTGAAACCCCTCCCCCCCCCAAAAAAAAGACCACAGCAGAGGCATTTTTTAAAAGGAGATATGAATGTTACTATTATTATTCTTTTTATAAAGAAGCTTTCTTTCGCTGTCTGGCGCAGACCTGAGACTTCTTGGTCTCCCACCTGTCTGCATTCTTAGTGAGACTCTCATGTGATAGACAACCCCCAAGCCCCAGGGATTCAAAAGGAAGATTTATGAAAAATCATTCCCCCCAAATTTGGCAGAATTTAATGTGGTAAGTGTGGGGAAAGTGAATAGCACTATGTGCAGCATTTTAAATTTTTGAGCAAAACAGAAAAACCAAAGGAAAAAGAAAATCAAGCTCTAACTGGCTTAAATAATTTAGATTTATTGACATATATCTGAAATACATGAAAGCCACAGAATTCAGGCATGATTTCACCAGGGCTTTGAAGTATTTTCCTATAATCCCACTGTATTTTATCCCCTCTGTCACATGTTATAGATGGGGACAGCTTGACTCTCTCAATCCCTCCAATCCCAACCAAGCCGACACATGGATGCAGGTGGAGTAAACA
This sequence comes from Peromyscus melanophrys, assembly GCA_902168415.1. Lineage (NCBI taxonomy): Eukaryota > Metazoa > Chordata > Mammalia > Rodentia > Cricetidae > Peromyscus > Peromyscus melanophrys. Next base: position 26,363 of record CABHPR010154061.1, read on the forward strand.
GCCCAATTCCTTTCCAAGAAGGCAGGCCAGGGAAGCTAAGTGTACCGTCAGACAGGACAGAGCAAGTAGGCTGACCTCTAGTGCGTGGACTTTCAAGTCTTGGGCACTTGGTATATCATTTCTTCTCTCTCCTCCCAGTGCTCGCCCCTGAGCGTTCCGGGTGCTCTACTTTCTGGGCAGGTGGAGGGTTTCTTAGAGTCTGTCCTTACCCACTATTCAGTCTGTTGCAGTTGGACACACAGGATGGAATGTATAAAGGTGTAAAGCTGAGAATTTACTGGGATGAAGGACAGTGGAAAGACTAGCAGGTGCTCTGTGGGGCAGGACTCCATAGAGTTGGCTGGAGCCTGCTAAGGCCAGCTTTGCAGGTTTTCCCAAAGACCTGCCCTGCTCTTACTGCTTACCCTGGCTGTCTCTAGCTCCATCTGCAAACCCTTGTATATCATCCTCAGTGTTCCCAACCACAACATCTTATGTAACATTTGTTTTAACCTTCAGGACATGAGAGTTCCCATGCTGAGTTCTCCCAGGGTCCCAGAAAAGCTCCCAGGAGGAATTGGGTGTCATAATTGCCCATTCACCCCCAGAAATAGGGAACTTCCTCTTCACATGTTCCAGAGCAAAGGCAAGACCATGAACTCACTAGCTTATTCCTGGGGTGTTGACTATGCCCCACGCAGGGCTGTGAGACAAATGAAGCTCCCTTGAATAAGTTAGCCATGCCTAACTCCACCTTCCAGGAAGGGCAGGGTCACACCCACCAAGACTACAAAGCAGTGAAAGTGAGCAGAATGTTTGGGGGAGGTAACTAAATTTTACAGACACATTTTACTGGTATCGTTTATAATTATTAATAGTTATTATTATGGAAATTCACATGGTAATTATGACAATAAGTATTCTATTAACTCTCTGCGCCTATATGACTGAAGCCACAAAATACCATATTTGTTCAATTCTCTCCTACTTTCGAATTACATGTTTTAGGTACATCACAGCACGATTTGGAGTATCTGTATATGATTGTTAACTAGAACATACTTCTTTGCTAGGTACAAAAGCCTCTCTCACTCTACTTACTCCTAGTGCATCTTTTTTAACCCCACATAAGCATTGTGATGGGGAATTGGGTTATTTCTGGAAGTCTTTTATGCTCTCCTGTAATCTGCTTAGTTTGCTGCGGTTGGACTGCTCAAATGATTATACGTGGACTCCAGTGGGCTGCCGGTAACAACAGATAATGGAAACTGCCAGCCAGGTGTATGTGCCTCTTGTCTTCTACTTTCTGGGAGGTCTTCTGCTGTAGGGATGTCTCTCCTTTGTGTTCTTAGCTCCCATCTGGCCTTCAGGTTCTCCTCCTGCATCTCTCGAAGTCTGTGCTGTATAGCATGAGATAATCCCCAGCTTGCCTCTGTTCTTCATTTGTCTGTTCACATTGTTTACCGCCACTGTGGCTGGTGCCCATATTAGCTGTCCTCTATTGAGTTACATGGAGCTAGCGTTTATATTCCTGCCCGACTCTCACTGATAAACATCACTAAATTCCCAAATCCTGAAGTTCTTGTTTTACTAATGACTTTTTCCCCATAAATAAAACCTATTCTTTACAGTCCTAATGTGATTTATTTTTTCTAAAAATATAGATTTCCTGATAAAAAATTACTGAGGTTTTCTTTGAAATCTATAATTCCTACAATGATTTAATTTCTCTACTTCAAAAAGGTGTGTGTTGAAACATATTAAAACCAATTATAAGCACATTATTGAAAAACACTATTTCTACTCGTTTTGATCGAATTCCCTTATTGGTTCATCTTTGAAATAAAGTTGAAGATATCTGTTTTATGAAAAATGACATGTTGAAGGGGAGACCACATCATTCTAATTAAAGCTTATATAGTTTATTGAAACACACTCATATTGAACATACAGCCCTTTGGTAAACCACACAAAATATACAACGTGATGGCTGTCTGGCATCCTGGGAGCATTGATCCCCTTGATAGCTGGTTTGCGTTTCAGATGATAAAGATTTTGCCCATTTGTCTTAGTGATAAATTGACCAGTCACCAGGAAGAGAAATTTACTGCATCTGGGATAGGCCAAAATGAATAAAATGCTGACATGACTTGGGGATGCCAGGGAGCTCCAGGGCTGACCTGGTTCCTGGGTTTTCTGGAGGGAACATGTGGGCACTTAAGAACAGTCACAACTCAGGCTAGTGTCACACATCTGGACTTCTCTCGGGTGGCTTTCCACTCTCCTTTCCGGGTCTACAGACCTCCCCAGGAAGGGACAAGGGTGCATGGAGGGTGGTATCTGGGTCAATTTCATCCTCAGAGGGCAGGCTATTGGTTGTACCACACTACATGTCACTTTGTCATTTCTTTTAATAGTGCTCCATGGTGTTCTTTTTTTAATAAAACAGTTTTGCAGGATCTTTATAAACCCAGAAAGAATATTCTGAAGAGAACTTAATCGTTTCTCAGTGACACATAATCCCATTCATTCTTGTAGCAATGTCTGCACCCATCGCGAATGTCCGTCTGCTGTTTGCATTCATGTGTGTGGTGGGCATTGTGTTTTCACGCTATCACTCCTTAATTTTGTCTTCACTGCAGATGTCATTTGTCACTGTTGATTGGTGTTTGTCACTTCCAATTTGTTACTGCTGAGTTAGCTGGGGCTTTGAAACCAGGGAACCTTTGTTATAATTGAATATAAAATAAAGCTAATTAAATTTTAGTGAGGCCTTTCTGCTGAGAAAGGCGCACAGACCTAAGGGCGTGCACTTGGTCACGGTGTGCCTCCAACCATGAGTGAGAAGGGAAGTTGCTTGTTTAAGGAGATGTGTTTCATGGATGTGGAGTCACCTCATGGAGTCCCCAGCATCATCAAATTTTAATGCCAATTGCTTTAATATTGTTGCCATGTTCTTGCTTGAATCAAACACATTCTGCCTCTAGCAGGCAGAATTCAACTCCTAGAGATGTGAAAGTTCTGGTCCCTAGCAGAGTGTCTCTTACATAGTGTCCTGGCTAGCTTTAACTGTCAAGTTGATACCGCCTAGAATTATCTGGAAAGAGAATCTCAGTTGAGGAATTGCCTGGACCAGATTGGCCTACAGATACGTCTTGGGGACATTGTGATGGTTGTTAATTGATTGTGCTGGTTAGGTTGGTCAGTTTGTTTTATGGTTTTGACTTGGTTTTCGTTTTTGTTTGGTTTTTGTTTTGTCTTTAACACAAGCTAAAGTCATCTGGAAAGAGGGAACCTCAACTGAGAAAATGCCTTCCATAAGATTGGCTTTTAAACAAGTCTGTGAGGCATTTTCTTGATTAGTGATTGATGTGCAAGGGTCCAGCCCACTGTGGTTGATATTACCACTGGGAAGGTGGCCCTGGGTTGTATAAGAAATCAAGCTAATGCGGCCATGGTCCCTGCCTCTAGGTTCTGTCTTGAGCTTCTTCATTGTGACTTGGAACATGGAAGTCAAACAAACTCTGTCCTCCCCAAGTTGCTTTTGCTCATAATATTCATCACAGTAATGGAAACCCATCTAAGACATTAATGTAGGAGGGCCTAGCCCACTGTGGCAGCACCATCCCTAAGTGGTATTGAACTATATAAAAAAGCTAGTTGAGCATTAGCCTGCCTGCCACACAGCCAAGCATCCTCCTCCATGGTTCCTCTTGCACCATTTTTGCTGTTTTTGTTTTTGGCTGCGAAGTGAGTTCCTTCATTAGAGGTAATACCATGCAAAATACCAAGCAGGCTTGCTTTCAAGATCCCTCCTTGAGCCCCTGCCTTGACTTTCCTCAATGATGGACAGTGACCGGGAACTGTAAGCCAAATAGACCCCTTCTTCTCCTCTCTTGCTTTTGGGCAGTGCTTTATCACACTGGCAAAAATGAAACCACAACACATGCCCAAAGGATGGGACATATTTACAGAGAAAGGGAAATGACCCAGGTGGGATCAGTCTCATCTCATGGACCCTTTAAAGCAGAGACTTTCTTCTTCCAACGGTCAGAGATCTGTGACAGGAGAATGCTAGAGGAGATGAAATGGGACAGTGGGTGCGATTCACTGTTGCTGGTCATGAAGACAGAGAAAGGCTGATACAGTACTCATACATAAAATTCTAAAGAAAGAAAAAATCTGTTTAAATAAAAAATAAGCTGTCCTCTAGAACATGGGTATGGTCTTTTCAGTGGACAGTGAACACTGAAAGGGGACCTTACTTCTGAAACTTCAAGGTAGTGAATTCCGAAAGCAGTTTCAATGAGCAAGTGTCTATACTCTCCCTCTTTAACTTAAAGAGGCACAGCCCTGGTGATTGTAAACCCATGCCTGGCTTCCAAATGCAGAACTACAAGGACATACGTTTTTGTCATTTGCAGCCACTGAGTTTGCGACAGCTCATTGCGGCACCAAAAGGAAACTCACACAGTGTCAATGCCTTCATTTCCTCCCTCATAAACTGGAAATGATGTCCTGACCTTGTCGGAGTCTTCATTCCAGCCGGCTTTGGGGACAGAGAGCATGGCATCTGAATACGGCTGCAGTAGTGTTTCTTCTGCCTCATGCTTGTCTTGGGCTTTGCCACACCCTTGTCAAGAACAGAGACTGCCATTCTCTTGAACTTTAGTAAACTTTTGGGACCAGCACGAAAGCAGTTTGATAGAAGTGCTGCTCTGTGACTTCTGACACCAGTTCAAGAAGGGGCAAGATGCTTCTGATGGTTCCTCTTGTGATCTCTACATTGGGAGGGATCCCGAGGTTACAATCTGTAAAGTCTGCTACTTCTGAGGTCACTGTGTGAAGAGATAATTGGAAGTGATCACACAAGGATGGTTAAGTGCTGCCCACCCAACCCCCACATATGCCAGTCCCTACATCCTCAAGTCGTCCCTGTGTGAGTGAAAAAGGCCTTCAGACAACTCCAGCCCTCCACAACAGCTGCCTATGGTCATGGAGAAGAAACTTAGCAAGAATTTTCCAGATAATTCTAAGAAGCAGACTCATCAGTAACATACATTATTATTATTTTTTTAAGTTTCTATCTTTGGAGTGATTAGTAATATAACAACAAACACCTGGAAATATATTTTTTGCTATGTATGCTGTAGGAATTTGTGTAAAACTTTATGATTTTTATGTCAGATATAAGAGAACCCATACATCTAGCATTCAGTCAGTAATTAGACTGTATTTAAATCTAAGAGTTCATTGACCAATACTTACGGGCTTTATTCTCAATTACTCCTTGTTATTTATTTATTTAATTTAGAGCTATGGAGAATCTTCTAGATCTTCCTCCATACTCATTGTGTCTGGTGACACAGAGTCTCTAAAGGCTTCTAAGCTGACCTGCTTTTTCTGTTTAAAGTGAATCACAGTTTTATAAGGAACCTCCACTTCATTGACTGAAGACTGTTCATGCTTTATTTTTCTTTCAATGCCTGGGAGACCAGGAATTGGCTTTTGAAATCCATCATTATGTTCTTGAAGTGAACTAGATGAATCTGTTTTCAATTTATATTGATTAAGGGGAAACAATGGAGCAATATTTAAAACATAACCCAAACTAAAACTTGCTTTTGTGATCCCTGATGTCGATTCTAGTGTGTAGTTTACACACAGGCTTTGAAAACTTCTTGCAGGTGTTTAGCCCTTAATCATTAACAACAGTTGAAAACCTCTACTTCTCCTGTCTTGTCTGAGGACGTATGGTACAGCACAGTAAAAACTTTAATAATCCCTTATTCCAATTGTAGTTGATTTTGAGAACTCCTTTGCATTCTTCGTTTTCAACCCACACCCTTATGAATTCCACACAGAAGACTCTGGGCTGGCCAATATTTTAATAACACCCTGAAGCAGAATAATAAGCTGTAGAGACTTCCAAGAGATGAGAGCAAATATCCAGTTTAATTCTGGCATTTTAAGACATGGCATCATTAATCCAAAGAAACAAATTAGCTGCTGGCACTGCCAGAATTGGAAAATCAATTTAGCACTGCATGTCAGAGACATTCTCCCCGGAGGTGTGTTGGAACTCTGGGTGTGCTCATGGCCTTGGTGCCTTATTAGGCTGCAGAACCCAACAAGCAAAATCCTCTTGGAGATCATTTGTTTATTGGGAGCCATGACATAATTTGCTGTCTAGGAAAATGGTGAATCTCTTTAGAGAATGAATCTCCTTACTCATTGTTAGTGTAGCTGGTAACTAATTTCAGAACACTCATTGTCATCTCTGGGAATCTCTGGTACTTTAAATTTCTTTGTTTCTTGGCTTATCTTCCTCCCATACTCCCCAGCCAGTCAGTAGTTAGTGTGTTAGCAGCTCACCATCTCAGGGAAAGGATGACAGTAGAAGGCAAGGAAATGAGGCCTTTTCCTGTCATTCAGCTTCCAGTATCCCAGGCTCTCCTCTGCCTGATGTGACAGCCAAGGAGAGACAAACTTTGAATCCATCCAATCAACAACCCCAAATCCAATGTCTACTTATGGCGGACAATAGCTTGTTATGTTAGAGAGACATTTGTTAACAGGGATAATGGAAGATGATTGTACTCGCCCATCTTTATATAGAAGTCCTCCAAATTGTCAGGGTGCCTCAACCTCAGAGAACTAAGGTGCATCCATAAAACAATGTAAACTACCTGGTAAATCATTGAGTAGAATCAAAGCATTCTGAATTAGTTGCTGTCAGTACAAAGTCATATGCCATGAGTGGCACAGAGCAACAGAAATGTATTATTTCAAAGTTTAGGAGGCAAGAAACCCCCAGTCAGAGTATCACCAGGAGCTACTCCTTCTGGAAGCTCTAGGGGGCATCTTTCTTTGTCCCTTCTGGATTCTTCTGGCTCCTGGAATTCCTTAGTTGGAAGTATCATGACCTTAATCTCTGGTATAACCTTCACAGACCCTTCTTCCCCATGTCTCTTCTGCAACCTTCATTCCATGTCTGTCTTTTTGAAATCTTTAAGGAATCTTATTTACTTATTGTAGGCAGAAGTTTCTGTCCTGCAGCAGCTCTCAAATAAGCACACTGAGGCATATATTAATTATAAATGCTTGGCCAATAGCTCAGGCTTGTTACTAACTATCTTTTATAACTTAACCCATTTCTATTAATCTATATGTTGCCCTGAGGCTTGTGGCTTTTATCTCTATCTCATTTTGTGTGTCCAACTCATTCTCCATCTGGCTGGCAACTCCCCTGACTCTGCCCTTCCTCATCCCATCATTCTCAGTTTGGCTTTCCTGCCTAACTTTATCCTGTTCAGCTATTGGCCAGTTACTTTGTTTAACCAATTACAGTGACATATATTTACACAGTGTACAGAAGGATTATTCCATAGCATTCCCCCATTTTGTCTAATTAAAAAGGATGGTTTTGGCAGTAACATAGTAAAATTATATACAATAAAAACAGTTATTAAGTAAGAATTGCAGTTACAATATCCAATCTATTCATATTTGGCAAAATTAGGAAAATACTCCATTATCTATCTTACCTTAGTGAGTCTAAAGTTTTTTTTAGCTAATTTGCTTTCTATCATAACTAAAGAAAACTGCAAGTTTAACTGTTTAGTCTTTAGCTCCATCAAAGACTCCAGAAGGATGGGATGTTACCTAATAACAGGTACATGAGCATGCCTGGACAATTACCCAAAGTTCCTCTGTAACATTGGGGCATCCATCTTTGGCCTATAGGCCTAACATATCTGACAGACTTTCCTGTGAAGCAGGGATTTCTGAAGGACTGTCCTACCTTGTCTTGACAAAGTTTGGCAGTTGCCTTTCTTGTGTCCTTCTGGTCCAGTTTGGACAGTATATTGTCAGCAATTGAGGCAAGAGCAGTTTCTTTGTGTGTTGATATATTGTGTACCCTAATAAACTTGTCTGAGTATCAGAGGACAAAGCCAGCCACTAGATTTGACGTAGAGGCCAGACAGTGGTGACACACACCCTTAATCCTGTGAGTTCAAGGTCACACTGGAAACAGAGCCAGGCAGTGGTGGCACACACCTTTAATTCCAGTACTGGGAAGCACACACACCTTTAATCCCAGGAAGTGATGGCAAGGCATAGAGAGGTATATAAGGCATGAGGAAACAAGAACTAAAGCAGTTCAGCTGAGACCCTTTCAGATGAAGACTCAGAGGATTTTAGTCAGAGGATTCATGGAGTTGGTGAGGTAATAGGTGGTGGCTGTGGCTGTTCTGCTTCTCTGATCTTTCAGCTTTTGCCCTAATATATGGTACCAGGTTCTTTATTAAAAGACCATCTAAGACTCAAGCAATAACTTTGCCCACATGACTAGCTTTTGTCATAAAGAAAACAAACTCCATTGGCATTTCTTCAATGCCCATCATCTTCTCAGAAGTAGATTGGTGCTGCCAGGAGCAGATGTATGTGTCTCACTGTCATGAAAAACCTTAGGTTATTAAACATGTTAAATGCCATATTCTGTAGGCCTTTGAAGTGTTTGAAGACCATCTATCTAAGTATATCTGTGTATGACCTTGAAAACATACCTAATATGACTATCAGTTTGACTATTACAGATTGACTATTAATCTGTATTTTTAATTATACATTACATTTTTAAATGAGCTGCATAAATACAATATCTTAAATAAGAGTGGAAATATACATATAGTGTAACATAACTAACTTTAAATTTGTATCAATAAAGCAAAATTCATACCAATGTAAAATATTTAAGATTAATAGTTGTTTTGTGGATTGAAGTAGATTCAATAATTTACCCTTTTATCCTATCATTTCTATATTCCCCTTTTCGTTTTGGAACGAGTTCCCTTAATCTAATCTCCTTTGTTCAGTTTTTTTCCTGACCATTATCAACAACAACTTGTAACCAACCCCCCTTAAAT
>CABHPR010154062.1:0-65749 GCA_902168415.1 Peromyscus melanophrys
ACATATATACAATGGAATACTACTCAGCAGAGAAAAACAATGACATCATGAGGTTTGCAGGCAAATGGAGGGATCTAGAAAAAATCCTCCTGAGCGAGGTAACCCAGACTCAGAAAGACAAACATGGTATGTACCCACTCATAGGAGGATACTAGATGTGGAGCAAGGATGACTGGACTGCTACTCACAACACCAGGGAGGCTACCTGGAAAACAGGACCCCAAGAAAGACTCGGGGATCACCCAATGATGGAGAAATGGATGAGATCTACATGAACAGTCTGGACGCCCCAGGTGGAGCTCCGGGAGTCCAATTGGCGAGAAGGAGGAGAGTTTATGTGAGCAAGAGTTGTTGGGACCAGGGATGGATGGAATACAGAGACAAGTGGCCAAACAAATGGAAACACATGAACTGTGAACCAATGGCTGAGGGGCCCCCAACTGGACTAGGCCCTCGGAATGGGTGAGACAGTTGATTGGCTTGATCTGTTTAGGAGGCATCCAGGCAGTTGGACCGGGTCCTGTGCTCAGTGCATGAATTGACTGTTTGAAACCTGGGGCTTATTAGAGACCCTTGGCCCAGCCTGGGAGGAGGGGACTAGACCTGCCTGGGCTGAGTCCACCAGGTTGATCTCAACCCTCGGGGGAATCTTTGCCCTGGAGGAGATGGAAATGGGTGGTGGTGGTGGGGTGCCGAGAGGGCGGGGGGGGGGGGGAGGGGGGGGGGCGGGGGGGGGGGGGTGTAGGGAAAGGAGGGAGAACGGGGGGAATCTATGGCTGGTATGTAAAGTTGAATTGTATATTAAAATAAAAAAAATAAAATAAATCTATCAATGTAATACACCATATAAACAAACTGAAAAAAAAAACACATTATCATCTCATTAGATGCTGAAAAAGCCTTTGACAAAATCCAACACCCCTTCATGATAAAGGTCTTGGAGAGATCAGGAATACAAGGAGCAAAACCTAAGTACAACAAAGGCAATATACAGCAAGCCGACAGCCAACAGCCAACATCAAACTAAATGGTGAGAAATTCAAAGCGATTCCACTAAAATCAGAAACAAGACAAGGCTGTCCACTCTCTCAATACCTATTCAATACAGTACTCAAAGTTATAGCTGGAGAAATAAGACAGCAAAAGAAGATCATGGGGATGCAAATTGGAAAGGAAGAAGTCAAACTTTCACTATTTGCAGATGATGTGATGGTCTACATAAGTAACTCCAAAAATTTTACCAGGTAACTCCTACAGCTTATAAACACCTTCAGTAATGTGGCAGGATGCGTGATTAACTCAAAAAAGTCAGTAGCGCTCCTATATGCAAATGATAAATGGGCTGAGAAAGAAATTAGAGAAACATCACCCTTTACAATAGCCACAAATAACATAAAATATCTTGAGGTAACTCTAATCAAGTGAAAGACCTGCATGTCAAGAACTTACAGTCTTTGAAGAAAGAAATTGAAAAAGATGTCAGAAAATGGAAGATCTATTAAGGTTTTATGGATGTTTGAAAACAAAGCTTTTGTAGCTTCTCTTCAGCCAAGCAACTCTTTCATAAAGCATTAGCTGTATATATATGCATATGCTGTTAGGTTGCGCTTAGTCATCAATATGTGCACACTGTCACTGAATAATGAGCTTCTTAAGAACTGGTAACATGTGTGATACTCATAGAAGGCAGGGTTCTATAAAGAAACAGAAACCAATTGTGTGTGTGTGTGTGTGTGTGTGTGTGTGTGTGTGTGTGTGTGTGTCCGTGTGTGTGTGTCCCTATCTATCTTTGCATTTACCTGCATCTCCATCTAAAGAGGATTTGTTCTAAATTTGAAGGCTTAGAAAATCGTGATAGGCAAGGCCAGCAGGCCTAACATCTGCTGTAGATGCAAGAAGAGCCAATCTTGCAGATGAAGTCTGAAGGCCGGCTGCTGGAGTATTCTCTCTTCCATGAAAGAGGTCAGCCTTTTTTTCTATTCTGGTTTTGAGTGATTAGAAGAGCCCACCCACATTATAGAAAGCAATCTGCTTTACTCAAAATCAACTGATTTAAATGTATATTGTATCCAAATTACCCCCATTAAAACATCTAGAATAACGAAACATAATTACAACAATGTATGAACCAAATATGGGCTCTATGGACCACCCAAGTTGACACCAAAATTAACCTCTACAGTCAATATGGTGTACTGCATCCTTGCATTTTAATAAAATGCTTGGCTAAGCAGGTACTTAATACATGATAGTTGGAAAAACAAATCGAAGTTGTTAAGTACTGCTGAAGAAAAATCTTTCTGTTTCAGTGTCTATTGTTCTAAGTTACAGAAGAATACTGGAGCACATATAGGGTACTCAGTTATGAATGTTTAGGCAATAATGACCTGAACAATAACAACCATTCAGAGAAGTAGAGGGGGATAATAAGCCCTATAGCAAGGCTGATTTTAGTGAAGTCACACATGCTGTCTACACATACAGGGTAGTAGCAGAAATGTTCTAAGAAATGTGTGGTGAAGTGTGAAACTGCCATGAGACAAACCATAGTGTACTTTCAATAACCTAGGTTGTATGGTCTACATTCAACTATAATTTTATGGATATCCATTATATACATGTTCTGCTGCTAGGTAACACATGAATATATATGTGTATATATATATATGTGTGTGTGTGTGTGTGTGTGTGTGTGTGTGTGTGTGTGTGTGTGTGTATGTGTGTGTATGTATCCCTTCCCCTGGATGCCGCCATAAGTAATAATTCTATACTTGTTTCCTTTTAAGATCCCCACAGTTAAAATTTGGAATTATTACAGTGCCAAAAATAACATACTGTTATAAGAGCTTTGGGCCATTCTTTCAAGCATAAAGAATCTGACGCATGAAATACCCTCTGACATATATTATTTTAAAAAATATGTTATTTATTCTTTGACAATTTTATTCATATGTACATCTTGATACTTGTCTTAAATACATAATGCAAACAACTCATCTTGACCCTCCCAATATATCCCCTCTCAACATCATGTCCTCTTTCTTTCTTTCTTTCTCTCTCTTTCTCTTTTTCTTTCTTTCTTTCTTCCTTTCTTTCTCTTTCTTTCTTTCTTTCTCTTTCTCTTTTTCTTTCTTTCTTTCTTTCTTTCTTTCTTTCTTTCTTTCTTCCCTTCTTTCTTTTCCTTCTTTCCTTCTATGTTTTTGTCTATTTTTATCACCCACTGATTCCCATTAGTATTGTCTTCATAAACAGCTAACCAGGGGCCATATTCCTAAAGAAAATTACTCCTCTTCCCTCAGCTGCCATTAGTTAGTGAATAACTCCACAGCAAGAGGTAGAAACCTCATGAAACCATCCTCCATTAATCCTGGGATTATTGACTGGCTTGATCTTGTGCAGGTAACTAGCTGCTATAAGTTTATCAGTGCAACGGTCTTGCCATGTCAAGAATACAGCATTTCACAACATTCATTTCCATCTTCAAAATTTTACATTCCTTATGCCCTCGCTTCTGTGATGTTTTTTGAGCCTTGCAGGAATCAATGCCCCATGTAGGGCTGACCATTCATAGTCACATATTCTGCTTAGCACTTTTTATCAGTTACTAGTCTTTCCATTGTCTGCTACACACTTCAAAAAGAAAAGTATCTGCCAAAGTTTAGAGCAAAACTAATCTATGAGTATAAATAAAATATTTAAAAGGCAATTTAACAATATATCCACTAAGTAAATTAACAGTAGTAGGTTCTCCCATTATGATTTATATTTTTCCCAGCCATGGGCTTTGATATGGTTTACAATACCAGGTATGAATGTCCTCCTGTATAGCAAGTCTCAAATCCAAATCCAATCTGCACGCTTTTGATGACCTCCATAAGAGTCATGTTACTAATGCATTGGTGGGCACATCTTATCTATCAGGTCAGTATTACAGCATGCAGAGTCCACCTCTAGGTAGATCCACTGATGTGTTTTCTTTCCAAGGTTTCTGCATAGTAACTTCAGCCTTCATGGAAGAAGCATCCAGGACAGTTTCTTTTTTCTATGGAACTAATTTGTTAGGTCTTCACCAATAGACTCTATCTTATTAAGGTGGGCATCTAAAAGCAATGACAATAGTCTTTGCTGATTTGTGGGCTCTAGGGTCTCCCTGAGCAATACCTGTAGAGAGATATCCCACATCAGTAACTGAGATACTAATTTAATAACTCGTGTCTACTGGGAAAATCTTCTAACAATAATTGTTTCTTAAACTTACAAAAGAGCAAATGAAAATCACAACTTTAAATTCACATACCTTTGACAAAAAGTTTTAATCAATCGTTAATTCTTACTTAATAAGAGATACATATCCATTCAGCTTTTAATGTATAAAAATCAGTTTATATAGAACTGAATATATTTCAAGAAATGCATTTCTTATACTTCTACAAATTTCAGTTCTATGTAACTCATGTTTTCAACACTTACCTAATAAAACACTTTACACTTAATTTTAATCTCAATTTGATATTTTAATATGCTAGTTTGTTTAAAGACTTCTTAATGTGATTCAAAAGAGCAAACAAATTCCATGACTTTAATATATAACACAAACATACAAAATTCTGTTTATATCTTAAATGTTAAAATATCTTTACAGTTTAAATTTTGTTGCTTCACTGATAGGTAGTTTGATCACTATTTTGTACATATGTGCATGTACATGCATGTTTGTTCACACATGTACAAGAGTGTGTAGAGGCTAGAGGATAGCCTTGGATAATATCGGGAATGCTGTTTTAGTGTTTAAGGTACCACCTGCCATTGGCTTGGAGCTTACCAACAGGGCTATACTGGCTATTGAGTGAGACCTATCTCTGCTTTCCCAGTACTGGGGTTTCAAGCATTCATCATTGCATCTAGCATTTTTCTAGTTTTGGAAACAAACTCAAGACCCTAAGCTGCAGGGAAAATATTTTACACACTGAGCTATCTTTCCATCCTTAATTTCATTAATTGAAAGAGTCTATTTCTTATCTTTTAAATGTTTTTATTTATTCTTCTCTCATACGATACATCCCCACCGCAGCCTCCATTCCTATCACCCCACCTCACCTCCATTCTCCCCCAAGATCCACTGCTCCTCTGTTTTCTTTCAGAAAAAAAAGCAGGCCTCCTAGGGTTACCAACTGAACACAGCATGATAAATGCAATAGGACAAGGCAAAACCCCTCATTTCAAGGCTGTAAGAGGCAACCCAGTTGCAGGGAAAGAATAGTCCCAAGTACAGGAGAACAGGTCAGAGACCATTCCACTCCCACCATTAGGAGTTCCACGAGAACAGCAAGCTATACAACACTTATGCAGAGAACCTATCGCAGACCCATATAGGTTCCATGATTGTCACTCCAGTGTCTGTGAGACCCTACAAGCCCTGCTTAGTTGATTTTCTTGGGCCGTGTTCTCCTAGTGTCTTCAACCCCTCCTGACTCCTACAATCCTTGCTCCCCCTCTACTGCAGCCTTCCTGGAGCTCTACCTAACCTTCTATTGTGGATGTCTACATCTGCTCCTATCAGTTTCTGGATGAAGCTTCTCTGATGACAATTATATTAGGCTTTGGTCTATGAATATAGCAGAATATCATTAAGAATAATTTCATTGACTTGTTTGTTTGGTTGGTTGGTTTTGCCAGTCATGTTTGGTTTTACCCTATGTCTCTGAGTCATTCAGCTTCCGGTTCCAAGCAGTGTTGGGCATGGGCTCCCTGTCCTGTCATGGGCCTCAGGTTAGACCAGTCATTGTTTGGTCACTCCATTTCCAAGATAAGAGCTTATTAACCTCTGTCTACAGAAAATTAATAAAAGCAGCAATATTCCAAGATAAAGTTTGGTTTTCCACACAATCTGTTTCCTTAGCTTGAATGATTGAGTCTCTTCCCTCAATTGCTAATGTTAAGGGCATCACTGAATGACCAAAATAATTCTTGTGTATTTTTTAGATATAGAGCTCTGTGGGTGGAGGGGAAGGACTAGAGGTAGACTCTGGATTGCTTCTTTTATTATTCTCCACTCTATTTTTTTGAGACAAGTTTTCTCAGCAAAGAAACTGGAGATCACTGTTTCAGCAAGGCAAGCTGGCAAGTGAAACCCAGAGGCCCACCTGTTTTCACCTTCGCCATGACTTGGGTCAAGACATGCATGACCATGTGTTACTTTTATGTGTGTGTTGGGGAACCAAGCTCTTAAACTTGCTGAGTTGGCACTTTATCCACTGAGCAACTCCTCAGTCCCTAAGAAATAGAAATAAAATTTTCTATGTATTATTTTATCTTATTTGTAGAACCAGGGACTAAACTCATAGACTTGTGTATACTAAGCAAGCACTCTAAAACTGAACTGCATCCTGAGCCGGTTCACTTATTTTCTCATCCTCCAAATGATCAATATAAAAGTAGCTACATGAAAGTTTTTATGCTTGGAAGTACAAATATATATCAGAATAAAAGACTGTATTTCTCTAATTAATTATTGATTCAAGAGCACCATAAATAGAAGAAATATCTCTTGGTAAGTCTGTAGAAGTGGGAAAATCCTTAGTCCTTACAAAGACTCATTCCAATCACATTAGATGACTCTCGCCACTAGGAAGTTGTTTTTAGTAAGAGCCTCCTATTAATATTCTCGTTTGCATTTTAAATTTGTCCTTGAGGGCTATTTCTAGGAAGTTTTAAGAGCCTGCACCTTAAGGAAAGTTGAGTCGTTTCTCTATCTACTCCAAATGGAATTCCTTGAATTCCAATTGTGATGATTGAGGCAAAGAAATCCAAAAGGTCAAATTCAATTAAGATCTTATAATGACTAGGATCCTAGAAACTGAATCCTAAAAGAAGGATTACTTGGGGCTAGAGATGGCTCTGCACTGAAATGTACTTACTGCTCTTGCAGAGGACTCAGGTTTAATGAGCCACACACACTTCAGGCAGCTCACTATTGCCTGTAACTCCAACTTCAGGGAAGCAGATGATCTTTTCTGGCTTTTGTGGGCACTGGCAAAAATGTAGCATACATAAACACATACATAAATATAATTTTTATTCTTTATAAAAAATTTAATTGGTCAGTTGAAGGAAGACTCTTAGTGATTAAGAAAAGAACTGAAGGCAAACTGGGAGGTCAGTAACCATCTTGGGATGCTTGGTGTTAAATGCTTCCAACACAGTTGACAACATAATTGATGTTAGGCAGAGTGTAAACAGACTGCAGCTGTGTGGAGAGGGTATGGGGATCAGTTACTATCTCCACACTCCTCAGCCCCTAATATAAGCAGTTCCAAGTACACTAAGTTTCAAAGTTGCTCTGTGGAAATATGCCCTACTTTTTTTTCCAAGTTCTCTGAAAGTAGCATGAAGTATTGCTACCTAAACTAAGTCCCATCATCCTAAGTGACAAAGACATCGTGGTACTAAAAATAAATCCCAATTTATATTGATGGAGATTTTGTGACTTATTACTTGGCCAATATTAAGCTGATAATCAATAACTTCCTCAAGTATATATTGCTACTTTTAATGCTCAAATGTAATATGCTTTTAGACAAAATTTAATTCAGTTGAATTTGACCCAATACTAAAATTATAAGGATTATTTTAGATACTAATGCTTTTAGCCAACATATTGTATCTTTAGCTTGATGTCACCTGCAATTTTGATAAGTGTCTGTGTTAAGTGGCAGAAAGTTCATAGCATAATTGCAGTCATTTCTTTCAGCATAAGATTCCCAGCAGCATTATTGCCTGTCTGTTACCTCGATTTTGTCAAGAGCGATGTTTTTGACAGATGTAGTGCTGTATACCTGTAATCTCCAAACCTAGGAGACTGAGACTTGAGAATGCCCTAAGCTCCAGACCAACCCAACAGACACACCAGGACTTTAGGTGAAGGTACTACAAACATACTTGGTAGTTTATTCTCTCCTTTTCAGTAGAACCCTCTCAGGACATGATTATTTCCCAAACAAATACCAAAGTAAATGTTTTTGTGTTCTAATTATTTATAATGAATAAACAAAAACATATATATGTTGAATTTGTAGATACACAAACACAAATATATATATACATACACACATATATATATATATATATATATATATATATATATATATCAGGCACTTATATAGTGTTTAGCCATAATGGCACATTTCATCCCTTTTCTATTATTCTTTTATTGAAAATAGATTTTCATACAATATTCTGATTCCAGTTTGCCCTCCCTCAACTCCTCCCAGTTCCTCTCACCTCCTGTCCCTTTCAAGTCTCTCTCTAGTTAGAAAACAAACAGGCATCTAAAGAATAATAATAAAATAATATAAGATAAAACAAAAACAAACAACTGGAGGAATAGAACAAAATATGCAAACAAACAGAGGCAAAAGAACCAAAGAAATATACATAGACACATATTCACACACACAGAAAATCTCCAAAAACACAAAATCAGAAAATATAATATATATTTAATGACCTTTAAAGTTAAAAAGTCCTGAAAATGAATTATGATGCAGAGAACCTCCAGATATGTCATTGAATTCATTTTGTGTTGGCTGTCTACTCCTGGGCATGTGGTCTGTCCTTAAAATTGGTTTGTCTACCCATTGAGGCTCTGACAGAGAAAACTACTTTTTCATTTGCAAGGTTAAGGATGTGGGCTTGTATCTACTTTCCCTCTCAGTGATGGGACCCCATTTGGCCCAGACCTGTGCAGGTGCTGCACATGCTGCTACAGTCTATGAGTCCATAAATCTATCAGTCTTCTGTGTTCAGAGGGCCTTGATCCCTTGGTGTCCTCCATGCCTTCTGGCTCTTACCCTTTTTCTGCCTCTTCTGAAGGTTTCCCTGAGCCCAAAGGGAAGGAGTTTGATGGAGACATCCCATTTAGGACTCAGTGTTCCCAAGGTCTTTCATTTTCCACACATTTTCCAGCTGAGTTTCTGTGTTTGTTCCCATCAAAAGCAAAAAATGAGATTAAAAGGAGGTAAGCCAATCTTCAGGAATGTGAAGCTAAGTTTCAGAGTTTTATTTTAACACAGGAAGCTGTTCTTCAGAATCTACATACCCAGTTCACTTTTCTTTGCTGACATTTGTTTTACCAAATTTGCTACATAAGACCGGATTAAGGAAGGGATTGAGATATCTAAGAAAGGTCCACTCTGAATGAAGCAGAAGCCCTTCTCATCACTGTGCAGTTCCACTTATCAGACAATGACAAAGCCACTGGACCAATGTCTCTATGGTATCTGCAATTTGCTCCCTTCTTAAAGGCTATGGTTAGATCCAGACCAAAGGCCTTTGAATCCATAATCTTTTGAAAGAGCAAACCAAACAAAATGGTTTCTGCAAAAGCGTCAAAGAAAATGAGACTGTGCCTGCTCTCTTTGAGATTGCCATATATCCAAAATATTGACTGACACATTATAGCACTGAATAAATATTTGATGAATGTATAAATTAGACATAATTCAACCGAGGACACTTCTTGTTTACATGCTCAGTGAAAAGGCAATGCACACATAACAACCTGTGCTATCACTGTGCATGATATGAAGACAAAATCACACAAATTCTACCTCCAAAAATTAGACATTTAAAATTTCTACATATCAAGTTGGTAAAAATATAAATGATACAATATCCAGCAATAACATATGGGCAGAAGTTCTCACATTTTGATTTGAGATTCTATATTTTCCTATTAAATGTTGAGGAAGTTGAAGAGACTTTCACATGGGTTATATCTATCAATACAATTGCTATAGACATGAAAAAAAACCACTTGAAGTATGCACTCATTGTTCCTCTTTGGAAAACAATAATAAATTCACTATAGATTACTGTTACTTCTTATAGAAAACACAAATGTTTCCCAAGGAAAACATATTAGGTAACTATGGTGAGTATTATACATGTTTTCTGGTTTTTCCACCATATATTCTAGTAGAAAGCAGCTGGATAACTATGTCTGCCCTTGTATTTAAACCTTTAAAATATGTTGTTTCCATTGAGATAAAAGAAAAAATAGATGGAATTATACAGACGGTTTAAAAACAGTGTAGTGTTTTACTAGTCACCTTAGGTAGTTATTGATATCATTCTTTGGCACTGCATTCAAACTTAAGTGATAACACCTTAAACATTAACTGCAGTGGAGACTGGAAAAACCATGGCAGTAAGCTGTCTGCATTTCATTACTTTCCTCTCTACTGGTGTACTGAGCATGGGCGTTTTATCTGTGTGTGCTTGTGAAAAGTGTTTTGAAAATCACTGGATGTTTCAAGTTACCCAGATTTTCTAAAGGTTGCTATGTTTCATATACTAACAAAAAATGACATTTTAAATGTCATTCCCACTAGAATATTCTTTATATATTGCAGAGCTGTCAAGCTTTCAGTGGCAGATATAGGTTTTCCAAAATTCAAAGATTTTATTGCAGTGCTAATCACTTCCCTGGGATAATGCCTAGTGTTTCTTTTCTTTGAAGTGACCAACTTCTTTCACTCACCTTCATGTTGTCTATGTGTGTGTGTGTGCATACATTGGTGTGCCTGTGCCTGGGTGTCAGAACTCCACATTGGGATTGTTCCTTAGGACATCATCAACATTTTTTGTTGTTGTTATACTTATATTTTTTTAATTTATTACAGTGTTTGCTTGTATGTCTATGCAACACATGTGTGCCCAGTGTCCATGAAATAAGGAGAGGGCATTGCATTCCCTGTGGGTGCTGGAAATTGAACCTGGGTCCAGTGCAAGAGCAGCAAGTGCTCTTAATCACTGAACCATCTCTCCAGACCCTCAATTATTTTTTGAGACAGGCTCTCACTTTTATTGGAAATTTGCTAATTTTACTAGGCTGGCTGACCATGGATGAGCCAGTCTATGTCTCTCAGCACTGAGATCACAAAGGTGTACCACCACACTTAGCTTTTAAATTTGCATTCGGGGAATCAAACTCAAGTCCTTGTGTATGCGTGGTAGGCCCTTTACTAACTCTGCCAATCTTCGTATTGCATTTACTTTTGACAAGATATCTTCTAATCAATCCAATATAAAAAGCAATCCATCTTTTATTCAACAGTTCTTCCAAATTAAAATGAAGTTTGAGAAAATAAAAAAGAAAGCTAGTGTATCTAATAACTCTAATAATTGCAAAGCCTTCCTCAAGGCAGCAACCATCATACATTTGCATGAAGGAGAAAAAGTTAAGATAGACCTTCTATTTGTTTCAGTACATACATATATATAGTAGCTTTATTTATATACATATATCATAGTCTTTCATATATTGAACGTGTGTGTATGTGTATGCACTGATGGTTTATATGCAATTAAAATAATTTACCTTTTCCTATAAATGTATGACAGTATACAGTATGAAATTATGAGAAGTATACAATAACCACATCCACAGCTTCAAGCTAACACTTTACGCTAAACCATCAGCTGTCTTACTCTCTTGCTCTTATAGTAAAAATGTTCATTTCTACCCAGTCACTGTGACATGACTCAAGATTAAACATTTCAACATCAATTTTGTTTGTTGCCAAGAAAGAACATGAAGTATATTCTCCCCCAAATGTCACTGAGATGGGAGGCCTGGATTGGTGTATGATACAATCTGTGTTGTGGTGGTTTAAATGTGAACTGTTCCCCCATAGGCTCATGTGCTTGGCTACTATGTCTAGCCCTCTGCAGGTGGTGCTTTTTAGGGATGCCATATGACTTTTAGGAGCTTTGCTGAAGGAAGTGGCTCACTGTCATCAGGACTTGAAATTTTAATGTCTGGCTCCTTCTGACCACTCCCTGCTTTTTGATCAACCCAGATTTGCACAAGCAGCCCCATGATCCTACTGCTACATCCTCGAGCCAGTCCTGTCCCTAAAACTTCCCTGCTGTGACAGTCTATACCTTTAAGCCATGAGACAAAGAAACCCTTCCTCCTTTGAGTTGATTCTCAACAGATATTAATGGGTGTGATTACATATCTAGTGAAAGCAGTAATACTGCTCAATTGCCAGGTTTTTATTTTCTTCCCATTAGATTATATTGGATAAAGTCTCCTACTCAGATAGCCTTCTGTACCATTGGTTTTCTGTAGATTTCCCACTTATTTCTAAGTGATGAGTTTCATTTTTCTGGTGATGGAATTATTCAGGCAAAGTGACTACATTCTCTCCTGGGTGGTAGAGGTTGTGAAGTTTATTGACACTGCAAAGCCCATGTCC
Organism: Peromyscus melanophrys; assembly: GCA_902168415.1. Taxonomy (NCBI): domain Eukaryota; kingdom Metazoa; phylum Chordata; class Mammalia; order Rodentia; family Cricetidae; genus Peromyscus; species Peromyscus melanophrys. The sequence goes on from CABHPR010154062.1 coordinate 12,264, forward strand.
TGGTGACCCAATTGTGTTCTACTCCAAGTGCACCCTCAAGTGATATTGTGTGGTCTACCTTGTCCTTTCTCCTGAGGTATACATATCTGAGACTAACAGACTGCTATTGAACTCTAGTGTATGGTGTCATGAATTTGAGCATCCTCAGAACCTCAGGGTGGGAGACCCACCATCACCAACTGGTGAATAAGAGACTACAACAGACGCCAGATAAATTCAGGCAATTTTATAACTTAGTAATTAATTTCATTAAGATAAAAGCATTAAGCCTGGCACCCTTGCACATTCTGATTAGGAATGCAAATTCTGCAGCCACTGTCAAAAATAACTTGACAGTTTCTCAAGTAATTAAAAAGAAAACAGCTGTATAATTCAACAGCTTTACTTCTGGTCAGGTAGCACCACCCCTTCCCCTGCCAGATTGAAAACAGCATCTGAAAGATTTACTAATACACCTGCAGTATTAATAGCATCATTCTCGATAGCTAAATGGTAAAAGTTACACAATGTGTATTGACATTGGAATGCACAGATGTAAAGCTATGTATCCATGTAAAGGTACATCATTCAGACCTTAAACGAAAGGACACTGTGACACATTTTACAGTATGGAATGTCATTGAAGACATTACAGTTGAAGTAATCTAAACACAGAAAGATGAATCTTATATGACACTATGTGATGTAACAATAACAGTTAAATTTATACATACAGTAAGAAGAATAATGATCCCCAGGAGCTGTGAAGAGGAAATGAGGAGTTGTTTAATAGATACATCTTCACTCTGAGAATATGGAAGGTTTAGAGATGACTAGTGTAGATAACTGAAGTAAAATATGAATGTCTTAAATACCATTGAACTGCATATTTAAATTATTTTAAATGATAAGCATTATGTCAGTTGTAACAACCACAAATTTTTGGAATATATGTACTAACTCTTCAAGTGTAAGTTTACAGTGTTCAGAATTGGTTTTAGAAAAACAATGTGTTTTTGGCTGGTCAAATGGTGAATGTTATGAACACAAGTATACATACACCTAAAAGAAAACGAATAGAGAAATGTATAGAAAATAGAAATTGATGTGCACACTTCACAAAAACATCAATTCATCAGGTATATATAAAGTCCTAATTCTATATACACAGAATAGCAAAGCTGAGGCAAACACACTGTCTCAGAACAAGGTGAGAAGGCAATAGAGGAAGATGTCCAAGTATTGACCGAGAAGAGTCTCCACATGGGTCCACACACTCAGGTACATAAATACATATGTAAGTAAAATATTTTTAATTCAAATGTGTTTTAAGACACATTAAAACTGATATCAATGAGAAAAGAAAATATTAATTATCAAGATAAAGTAATGATGTAAAATATAATAATGAACACGTGGAAGTAACTTGCCAGGTGACCTGTTATGCAATAGGATGAATATCTTAGTAGCTAATATTGAGCTGGAGTTACCTCTTCATCCACCCTCCTGAGATTATAGAATGCCACAGTATATCCAAATCAAAGACTGATCAACAAAATCATTCAACACCTAATGGGAGATAATTATATGATATATGTTTTCAATTGGAATAACACAAGAAATATCATGAGAAAATTTACTGTGGTTGGTGCAGAGGCTTTATCACACCTTCTTTTGAGAGTAGTGAAAATGGAAACTTAAGGAGATTATACATTATTTTGTTACTGTGAATTGAGCTTATATCCCAAAAGATTTGATGTGAGTGTGCGCATGTGTGTTCATATTCATGTGCCTATATGTGTTTATATTGGATTGATTGATGGAAAGATGTCAGAAGACAAGAAATGGATATAAATTCCCTCAGTGTGAATACAGAAAAGGAGAACTTGAGTGCATAATAACAGCTGTACAGGACAGAGGTAGGAAAGAGCACAGCACTGTTCTTAGTCAAAGACAAAGACGAGAAGGCTTGAGCATCTGTATGTCTGCAAGCTGCCATTTCAGTGACCCCACAGGTGCCCCTGTGTGAAATCAGTACAAATGATTTGGGAATGGATGTGTGAAGGACATTAATGTACATTACATGAATAACCCATAAAGCTTTCATCAATGTCAATACAAGAATATACATGTCAGAGTTTTAAATAACTTACATAACAGCAGAAATATGCTATGTTTGGAACCTAATTCAAAAATGCAAATAAATTCCCAATATTTTCTGTATGTATACTCATATAAAAAATTTTATGTAGTAGTATCACCCTGTGACTTCATTTTCCCTTTCTGATTAATCATACACATGTTCATCAGTTTTTTTTCTGTGTCACCTGGGTAAGTGTGATAGTGATTTGGAGATGTAGTGCCATTTGTCTTAACAATCATCTGTTAGGGATGACTTTCTTTGCTTGTCGGACCTCTTCTCTAAGTATTCATATGATTGCCATCAAATATTATTCTAGGTTACATTTATTTAGTTGGTTACAAATTAAAGAAATATATATGCTTGCTATTTTTTGTGAGAATCCTGGCTCCTTTTATATCATTTCAGTGCAACTAACTTAATTATTAAGGGGCAGTTAATGTAAGCCACATAACAAGAAGCAACTATTCCTGTTTAGAGGACTTTTTTCCCCTCACAACCCTCTTCATATGGTCTTAAATACTGCTTTAAGTGCAATGTCCTTTCTGTGGAACTTGTGAGTGTGTTCCCTGGGGGAAAAAAAAGAAAAATAAGAAAAGTGAAGAGAGATGGAAGGAACGAGGGAGTGAGGGGATGCCTAATTTGCCATATGCTAGTAGTTCTACCTGCCAATCACTTCATTTTTAAGTAAACACTTTGGAAAGAGGATTTTCTCCCCCACTTTGCCATAAATATTTCCTACATAAGAGCACATTGACTACATTGTCAGAGAAGATCAAAGGTGTTCATAGAGAGGAAACCGAAAGAAGTCATACTTTTGCTAAAATTTGGTACATATGGAGTTTGTTCTCACAACTCTACGAAAGACACTATAAACGTATAGATAAACTGTATGAAGTCTGTGTTTTATTTTGGGCTTCTAATTATGGAGAAGAGGTGCCTTTAATTTGGGGTTCAGAGGCCATATGTCTCTTTCTATAAAGAAGAATGACTCATTAGAAACAATACTGTTCTGAGCTCTGGTTCAGTAAGTTAGGCACTATTTTCTCTGAGAAGGAAGATTTGACTCAAATTGTTATGGAGTTCCCGCAAAGGAAGTAAAATATAGCTATTATTAATAGTAGCCAGGAACAGAATGTATATTAAATGTGGTACCCAACAAGAGGAATTTTATTCTCATATGAAAAAAAAAAAAACCTATGCTGTAAAAGTGTCTGTTTTCCATGCTCAACATCAAGAAGGCTTCAAACCAGAGGAACTCTGATAAAGAATTCACTTTAAAAAGTAATCATTCTTTTTAAAAAATTATTTATTTTAAACTTACAATGAAAAAAATGTAAATAATTTTAAAAATCACACACCTCAACTAACCAAATTAAGCTGATCCTTAAGGCTATACAACTCTTCCCAGCACTCGGGAGGCAGAGCCAGGTGGATCTCTGTGAGTTCAAGGCCAGCCTGGGCTACCAAGTGAGCTCCAGGAAAGGCGCAAAGCTACACAGAGAAACCCTGTCTCGAAAAAACCAAAAAAAAAAAAAAGACTATACAACTCAGAGAAATGGCCATACACTCAGAGTCACCTGTTCAGAATGGAGCTGGGGAGTTTCACATTGGATTTTCATCTTTCACTATCAAATTTAGAGTATATGTTTTCGCACTTATCTATATTATTCTATAAGAAAAGATGTAGAATCGAGAGCAAGAGCATCTGAGAATCAGGAGATGAGGAAGGACTGAACACATGGTAGTAAAAAATCATGAAAGAGCAAATAAAGCTGTTTTTCTAGTTCTCTGCCATAGGTTTTTCTGTTTGTTGGATGAATTAATCTTTGCTTTTTAATGGGGGCCTGAAAGTTGGCCACACAATACCTACATGCCCAGCACACTCATCATTCACAAAAAGTTGCAACTTGTATAGAAATGGTCCATGTTTTAAAAAATACTATTTATCTTTATTTTTCTTTTGTAAATAAGGTGAATTTTGAGAGTTATTTGTTCTAAAACTCATTTATATACATTGCATATAGCCTTCTTTTAAAAAAAATATGAGCGTGTTCCAATTATCAATTTCTATGCATAACTTTCCTCTTTAGTTCCCCATTTTTGTCTGAAATTAAATACAAATTAAAACAATTAAAACGATTGCTGTTATTAATAAATCCCAATATTTCATTTATAGAACAGATTTAATCCCTGAGATTGTCTATTTGAGCCCTTAATAATAAATGTCAACAGATTATCACCCATTTATGTCACTTATGTGGAAAAAAATGAGTAGGAGAAAGAAAGCAGAGTATTTCCTAACTGGTTAGATGGAGCTTAGAGAGCTCGTACATTATCACCCACCAATGCTACAAGGATTGTGACATGGAAAGACCCCAACAGGGAATGTGAGTGCTGGAAGTGGAGAGAGGGCACTGTTGAGCTACAAACTCTAGTGCTCCTATGAGGACACTTGTCACATCAAGAGAACCTGGAGAGGTGGCTGCAGGAAAAAGCTTATCTCTCACATTTCTTGTGCCAGCAATCCTTCAGGATCCTTGGAATTTGCAGGAGCAGAATATATGTTGGTCAGACAGTTGAGCAGACAGAGCTCTTTATGTGTATCCCCAAGCTCCCACTCTAGCTATATGAATACTTCACAAGGGTTAGAAGTCTTAAGATTACGATCAATCTAGTAAATTCATTGGAACATAAATTATGGGATACTGGAACATATAGAAAATTAGGTAGCTGGTTGGATTTCAGGCATACCTACTTTTTTTCACTTATATAAGTTTAGAGTGATTTGAGCAGCAAGAGAAATGTTAGCTTTATTGTCAACAAATATCACAGGATATCTGTACCAATTAATGACAAGTCTACAAGCTTTAATATTTAACCAAGTGGAAGGCAGGAATGACATACTCATTAAAACAGGTATTGGAATCCAAATCACACTAGCATAGGGAAACTCTCCTCTAATGGTGGCTGCTCACAGCCTTTTTCCTCTACAAACAAGACGCTTGAGCTTAAGTGATTAAAATCACATTTGGGGCCTTAAAATATCCATCTACTGTGCTAGATTTTTTTAAAACACAATAAGACAGTAACCAACAACTAATTGAGCAAGTCATGTAACGCTCTAGAAAGTTCTCTCAAATTAGTTGAAAATATTTGATAGTAACTTGTAGAGAAAAAGTGAATATATGCCAGTGGTGTTTTTTAAAATATTTATTTTCACATTTATGCATGCATCATATGCATGCAGTGCTCAGAAGCCAGAAAAAGGCAGTGGGTCTCCTGGGACTGGATTTAAAGATGATTGTGAGCTGCTATATTTGTGCTGAGAATCAAACCTGGGGCTTCTGGAAGAACAGCCAGTGTGCTTAATCATGTCAAGCCCAAGCACTGAATTTTTAAATGCCTGTAATAAATATGTATGTATATATATATATAATGTATTATATATAAACAATATGTATATATCATATGAATATACATATGTTAAATATATAATACAATTTATGTCATAATTTATGACAAAGATTCTATACCAAGACTTGTTATCTCCCAAGTTACTACAAATTCATTACAATAAAATTGTCACCCTTGTAGGAAAAGACTTTGGCCAAGTGGAAGAGGCAGAGTAAAAATTATGTCAAATTATGAAGTCACTGGTAAGGAAGAATTCTGAAGTGGAAAATAAAAATGTGCAGTTCCAAAGTAAACTATTCAGGATAGCCAAATCCATTGTGAAGTTTCACTGGTGTAGACTTGAGTGCCATGATTTCAGAGTCAGATTATGTTTCTATATCTAAAGAACTTGTATTTATTCACAAATCCTAGCCAATCATTTTTCTTTTTCCCAATGAAAACATCACACAACCTACAATCACTGTAACTACATTTTATCATTTCTAAGGAAAAATAAGTTTATCTGATATCATATCAAATATAAGATTCATCATATACATAGAGTAAATTTTTTCTCTTTTGTCAATTAAAATTATAAATCAGTCATGGACTGCTTGAAAAATTAAACATTTAAAGTTGTGGTGGTATTGTGTTCCCCAAAATATTGTGCACGCTAATAAACTTATCTGGGGTCAGAGACAGAACAACCACAATATGAAACAGAGGTTAGGCAGTGGTAGCATACGCCTTTAATCCTAGCATTCCAGAGACAGAAATCCCTCTGGATCTCTGTGAGTTCAAGGCCACTTTGGAAATGGCCAGGCGTGGTGACCCACGCCTTTAATCCCAGAAAGCGAGCCTTAATCCCAGGGAGTGGTGGTAGAAAGCAGAAAGGTATATAAGGCGTGAGGACCAGAAACTAGAGGCTTTTGGCCTGGAGAACCATTGGGCTGGTTAAGCTTTCAGGCCACGGAGCACAGTTCAGCTGAGAGCCATTTGGATATGAGGACACAGAGGCTTCCAGTCTGAGGAAACAAGACCAGCTGAGGATCCGGCGAGGTGAGGTAGCTGTGGCTGTTTCTGTCTCTCTGACCTTCCAGTGTTCACCCCAATAACTGGCCTCAGGTTTGATTTTATTAATAAGACTCTCTAAGATTCATGCTACATAAAGTTTTACAAGAAAGGCATTTTCCTGAAACTACATAACCTTCTTATAACTTCTGGGAATAATTCCTATTAGTGTTAAGTTCAGAAATTATTATTTTTCAAGCCTCTTTGCTTTCCATGTATAGTACCTGCTGAAAGACCATTGCTTCTCCTTACATTGCTGAGGACCATCCTTGCTAGCCTTTGAAGCACAATGTAATTGAGGGCTTCTTTTCCTTGTCCTTACTTTGCTCCCAGAATTGTAGGTGCAATATGCCATTTATATCACCTTGTAAAAGTGTATAGTAGTTTGAATAAAAAAATGGTCATGTTTGTAGTTACAATGAGGTTCAAAAACAAAGGGACATGTGAGTCCTCAGAATGGCTTGGCTCTACTCTCAAGTTATGGTCAAGTAAAAACTTTAGTGCAAATATCATGTGAATATGAAGAGGTAATCAAAGTCTTCTGTATCCATAAAGTTCTCTTTAATTATCCTTTTAGGATATTAGTTCTGTGAATTCTATCTTACCCAGCCACAACAGCTGTGTATGTCAACTTCCTGGAAGAAAAAGTTTATTATTTAATACATATACAAGCATATGTATATGCAACTATGTGCAAGAGTTTGTAAGTATGGAGGTGTAGACAGATATATGTGTATCCTAATATTACAATTTCTCCTATAGAATCATCTCTGATACATAAAAGTACTAGCAATCATATTTACTGTTATTGTGGGGTTGTTGTGGCTAGTCTTGGTTGTCAACTTGACTACATAAGGAGCTAAATAAATCCAGGCAGCTAGATATAGCTGTGAAAGATTTGTCTTAGTTGGATCATTTAGCATTGGAAGGCCTACCCTAAATCTAGATTTTTCTTTAAGGTGGGAATATCCACCTTAAATCTGGGCCACATCTTCTGGATTCATCCTACAGAAAGGACATAGAAGAAGGAAATGCTTGCTCTTTGCTAGCCTGCCCTCCATCTTGCAGGCAAGTTCATTATTCACTGCTATTAGAGCTTTGTAGACTGAACAGCTACTGGATTCTTGGAGTTTTCATTGGGAAACAGCCATTGTTGGAATTGCTAGAACATAACCTGTAAGCTACTGTAATAAATCATACATGATTAATTTTACAAACTTCGAACTTCAGTGCTGTTGTTATGTGAATCTGAAGTTGTAATCAAAGTTCCCAATCAGATGCCCTAAGGGTTTAACTTTGGACTAAGTTGTGATGCTAAATCTTCTTTCAACATCTATTCTAAATCCAACTGAGCTCTCTATATAACTTCAAGTTTCTAGGCTCAGGCCAGTTAGATGGCTCAACAAATAAGGTACTTACCACCAAGCATGATGACCTGAGATTTTAGAATCCATATGGAGAAGAAGAGACTCTAATAAGTGGTCCTCTGACCTTTATAAGTTCTCTGTGACAACTACAAAACAAATGTATAAAAGAAAAATTTAAATAATTGGTATATTTTTCAGGGGAATGTGGGTATATATTTGTTTGATTTAAACTCAAGCTAATATTCTATTTCCACAGAACTTATTCAAAACTCTAAAAGAACTTTAAGGAAGTCAGTAGGAGACTACTCTTTTAACCCAGAATTTGATGCTGGAGATCTAGTTTTGTGTAACAGATGAGCTGAGAGACCAATGCAGATGGTCAAACATCTGATTTGCTGAGATAAAAGATAAATGACTAAGCCACACTCCAGACTAAAATAAGGCAACTGCAGTTGGATTTAAACCATAAAACTTTCCTAAGTTGTCACAGTCAATGGAAGTTATTTATTATTTTTGATGATTTCAAAGTAACTCCTGCTAATTTAAAACTCAGAACATAATTGTGAAACATCAACAGTGAAAAACAAAATCATGTAACATTTCATCATCCATAACATTAGCAAAATTGCAAAATATAATGATATATTTGTTGGTGTTGTAGAAGCATGAGCATTTTCATAGACAATGAGTGAAATGAAATCACAACAGTCAATTTAGAAGACAATTTAACAGCATTGCATGAAACTTCTAGCAATATATATTATTCCATATAGATTATATTTTGGATATATATCCTAGAAAATATTGACCTGTGCATGGAAGTAGAAAGAGACAATGATGATTATTAGAACATTATATAGTCTCACAAAGTAAAAAGGTGTATGTACAATAATATGACACTGAGATTTCCAATAGAGACTAGAAACCTAAAAGTATAATGTGTGAAATATAATTTCTATCATTTGTAAGGATCTAAAAGTTCCTTCTGAACCTCCAAAGATTAATTCTTCAGATAGCTTCTTAGTCTTCAATTTTTATTTTCTTTATATTTGTATTGCCATTTATGAAGGGAAGGGAAATAATGACTGTATGGAAACAAAATATGGGTGGAATTATGCTATGCTGTCTCATGAAATAACCTTCTTTTCCTCCAATATGTCCTGTACACCACCTTACACAAACACACAAACATGATTTCAGTAAGTAGACTAAGGCTTCTTTTTAGTGAGATTTGGACATTTCCACAGGTAGTTTGCAGTAAATGTATCTTTACATTTGTATTAAGATGGCTTTGTGAGGTCATAGTTGCCTAGCTTGATTGCAGACAAAAAGGTAATATCACAAGTTCTTCTATCCCATGATGAAAAAATAAAAATAAAAAACAAGCTCCATAGTTCTTAAGGGTTTAAAGAGTTTTAACCCATTCAGCTAGTTGCAGAATACACAGAACCTAGAGAGAAATGGGAGGCAGTAAAAGCAAAGGATAAAAACTACCGTGTTTCCATATGGAATATTTCTACTGTGAGCCCAACAAATGTCAGCTAGTGTGGTCCACTTACAGATTAGAACCAAGGCTATTATATCTGCAACACTAAGCAAACAATAAAAAGGAAATTGCTTGTTTTTAAGTACAACTAATAGAGCAATCTGTCTCACTATTAGGACATTAATAACATGTAGGGCTAATTCTAGGAAACAATTTAGTCCAAGGGATGGTTAGCTTCATTATTATTTTTTCATGTACGAAAATGAGTGGTAATTTGTAATTTTCACTGCAAAGTGGGATATGGAAGAAGAGAGAAAATAAGAAAGGCTCTTTTTAAATGGCCAAAGTCCTCACCAACAATCTTAGTCTTTGTAACAATTCCCAATGCATAAATACTAACAAATATAATATAAAATCAATGAGTTAATATTAGATGAACACTGAAAACAAATCTACATAATTTTTCATCCTGTTCCAAAAATTGGCTTACTACATTTACATCACATTAATTTGAATGAATTTACTGTTCAACTTTATGGCACTCAATAAATATGTAAGAATTAAATTCCCACAATTAACACGAATCTGAAATAAATTAATGAATAGAGCTAAAATGCATTTTTCATTAAGAAAATACACTTTTAACAAAAGATGAATAGCAAACATCCAGTTGTAAAAACATTAGGGCAAAACAATCATTGCACAACATCAGAGCAACATGAAGAAGAGAAATCTTCAGAGCCAAAGGCATGCACGTTTATGCTAAGTTTATTTCTTCTGATAAACACTTTAATTGCACTCATTGAAAAAGTAAGAGTAGAGAATTTATTACTTTTCTATAAAGAGAATAAACATAAACCCTTTCTTGTAAAAAGCTGACCTTTGACTAATTTTAAAATACGCTCTGAAAAATGTTACTCAATATCAAATAAATATTGTTTTGGATAAGTTAGAGAATCCATAATTAATATTAACTGATTCCGTTTTTGAATGTCAGGTGGCTCTTAACTGATTACAAACTTACTGTTCAGAAAGAATGCTTGGGTGAGAAATGCGACACGTGTTGCTTTTCTCTATCAGTTTAGGGAAAGGTCAACAATTTCTTACAGCTACTAGTTGTACCCTTCACCTCTGAAATACACCATACTGGAATGCTTATGGACCCATTTCATCAAAGGCTAACAAGGCAGCCTGGGCTAGCAAACTCTAGTTTATTTCCTTGAAAGTAACATCATGAATCAAATTCTTACTTTGCTTTCCACAGCTATTAGCAACAAAAAATGCACTTGCTATACAGTTAAATACTGCTTCTCATCACAAGGACTTTCTTTAGAAGATGTCTATTGACAAGAAAAAACAAAGACAAACCCAGAATGCATGTTATCAATAAGGTCACAACATAGAGTCCTAAAAGCCAAAGTGGTCCCAATGACCATGCAAATTTCTGTAGCTTAAATACACAGTGCTTTTTATTTACAGACTTTTAATAATATAAAAAATTAAAACTCAGGATCAGATTCTATCCCTGGCATGTGAGGGGGCTTTTTGGAGCCCACTACCTATGATGGGATACCTTGTGCAGCCTTGAGGCAGGGGGAGGGGCTTGCACTTGCCTCTACTGGATGTGCCTTCCCATGGGAAGCCTTGCCTTCTTGTGGTGGCAGGGGGTGGTCAGGGTGGGTTTAGGCGAGGGAAAATGGGGGAAATGGCGGAGGGAAGAAGGGGATCTTTGATTGGTGTGTAGAATGAAATTTTTTTCTTAATAAAAAAAATTAAAACCACATTGATTAATAAAAACCAGGAGATAAATCAAGAATGCAGCACAAGCACAGGCTTCTACTAAGTTCATGGGGACTACCTCATCTTCATTGTGGAAGCCAGAGAGGTAAGCTAGCTCATAAATATGAGACAAAGCACATGGAAAAGGTTTGCACAACAACCAATTCTCACAGTAACTAATCCATCCTCATGAAAGCAAGAACATATTTCCTGGAAAAGACTTCTTCTCCGTGACGTACTTAACAAAATCATAGGCACCTCCCAATACTGTCATACGGAGTGCTAAGATTCAATATGAGTCTCCGAGGGAACAAGTTATGTTCCAACTGTATTGGGAGGAAACTTATAAAAATGGTGAAAATATATGCATAGGCTCTCATTATTTCTACAAAGCATTTCCAGCTATTTATGGTCTTTCTAGCAATCAGACTAGAAAATAAAATAGTCTGAACATTGAAAAAATGAGCCTCTATCACGTTCTCTCTCACAGCCTCCCCAATTAGTTTAGGAATAGCAACATGGCCTGTTGACCAGACATGATCAAATGTCCCAGTGAAGCCATCCACAGGTTGTTGCAGCATCCAGTACGTGTGAAGAAGCATTCTCTACAATCCACAAAGTTATTAAGCTACAGTGGAAAAATTTGTTTTGCTGCCAACGACAGAACTAAACAAAACATGTTCAACAGATTCTCCTAAGCTAGGCAGCAGTGTGATTTAACAATTTCCTGATGAATCAAATAGAAGTATGGAGTTAAATGCTAGCCCCTTTAAAGACATAAAGCAGGCAACAAGCCCAACACCCTTCAACCTCCAGAAGTAAGCAGCAAATTGTCAGGTGCTCAAATACTGAACGTTCTGCTTACACTTGGTAGAAAAGAGAAGTCAGACACTCAGAACCTGTGAAAACTGTTTTGCATTATTTTGGGATCAGTATGTCTCCATGTTGGAAGTAGTGAAATGCTCGTATTTTTAACTTTTTCAAAAGTAGACGATATTCATAATTGTATTTTAGGCATTGTATTTCTGTGTATGCAAGAATGAGATCATAGACAACTTTAGTACATTGTAGAGAAAATAAGATGATTTGCCCAAGAATGCAAAAAAATTTTTTTTCTAGTTTCTCATTCCACTTAGTGGCAGTTTCACCTTAGTGGGCTTAAAAGAACGTACTTATTAGTTACTATGCAAAATTGTATTTGTGGACCTGATCATTTCTCCTACCATTGTTTTGGATAATAATCTTGAGTGAACAAACAAAAGAACTACATATTCTTTAAACACTGGGACCAAATTCTGTACCCAGCATGATACCAAGGAAATATGTAAATACTACCTGACTGAAAAGTTACATGGAATTTTTATAATGTTGTAAAAAAAATAAGCCTTTGCTAGGGCTGTTCTGCACCCTGAATGACATTCCAGGTGACCTTTTGATAGTGTTGTTTCGTGATGCCTAGAACATCCCATATGGTGATATTTTCTTTTGTACTAAAATGTTATTTGTATGTTAATAAATAAATTTGCCTGGGGGTCAGAGCTATTAGCAAGCCATAGGAAAGCAGGGCGGTGGTGGCGTACCCTGTAATCCCAGCACTTGGTAGGCAGAGCTGGGTAAGTCTCTGTGTGTTCAGGGATACAGCCAGCATTGAATACACATGCCTTTGATCTCAATACCAACCATAGAACACCTGGAGGTCTATACAGACAGGCAGTGATGAGGTGGTCATGCGGCTGGGTTTACAACCAATGAGAAGGCAGAACAGAGACTATATAAAGACTTTAACACAGGAAGTAGCGGCTCCTTCGGAGGGGTAGGACCACCACAGGAGGAAGGGTAAGGTTTTAGCTCTTAGCTCTGACCTCTTGGCTTTCTTCTTTGCATTGGTTCTGTGTTTCTTATTTAATAAGACAGTTGGTTACATCTACAATCCCATTCTAAAACTAGCCAAAAGACATAAACATGCAGTGTCCTCGCTGTTCCATTCTCTCCATCTTAACGCATTTAGCTTCTTCAGCAACTCTTTCTAAGGTTTGTGCTTTCCAATTATTTCTTACCTTTCCCCTTTTTCACTGCCAAGCTTCAATGTGATTCCTCCAATAGACTCATTTCCTTCCTTCCTTCCTTCCTTTGTTGATTCCCTCCCTCCTTCTTCCCTCTCTTCCACCATCTTTTCCTCTTTTCCTTGCTCCCTTCCTCTTTTTCCTTGTACCTCTCTCACCGTCCCTTCCTCATCCTTTCTTTCTCATCTTTCTATGCCAAAAAATAGTCTCCAAATCTACATGTGGTTATGAAAAATAAAACACTTTATAGTTTCGTGCTATAAAAATTCCTCAACTGGGCTGTGCATTCAATTTTTGTAGTTCCTACAAGGCATCCAATAGTGCCCTCTAATGCCAGTTTGTAAAACAATTGTACCTCACTTCTACTTTATTTAGTATACTACATTTCTGTCGTTTAAAAATCCAATATCAAAGAATAAATCAAAATACTCCAACATGTAAGGACAAATTTTATAAAACAACTTTTCAGATTTTTCGTTTAACTAAAATGTGATTACATCATTTCAAGTCACCCTGATTATATTGTTTGATTTATGCTACTTCTGTTGCTGGACACAATCGTTGTCTAAGACACCCTCTACAGGCGCTCAACAATAAATAATGAATCAAAACCAGCATTTTTAATGATCAATAATGGTAATTCCTATGTAAAATGTGCATATTACCACCATAACCAGGTGAATTTTTCAGAGTTTTCTACTTAAACATTTTCATAAACTTTGGTTTGCCGATCATATTTTAAGTGTATAGTTATTAACTTCTTGTTTTCATTAATCAAAATTTGTAGCATATATTAATTCTGTTTTCATGAATAATTAATAGGCTTTGATATTTTAAGTAGTAGTTTTTTCAAATATGAGGAATATTGCAAAATTTTTTGTTTTGAAAAGTTTGAATTTTTTTGTCTGTCAATGTCTATGTGTATACATACAAGTATGTGATGCACACAGAGGCCAGAGGGGGAGTTGGGTCATTTGGAGTTGCAGTTACAGATGTGTTTGTGAGCCATTCCATGTAGATGCTGGAAACTGAAGTTCCTTGATAGAAAAGTAAGTGCCTTTAACCTCTGAGCCACCTCTCCAGCCTTGCAAAACGTTCTACAGCTGTCACTGTAAAATGACAAATCTTTTCACCCAAATTTAAAAGGATGCATTTCTACTAAGGAAATAGTTGGTGATGTCAGTGTTTTGTCATGTAACACAGTCATAGAATTTGAATATGTGAACTGCATCATGACAGAAAGAAATGCAGAGGTAAAAATGTGCCTATCTGAGCCTCAGTGCTGAGAAGCAATGGAGATTAAAAAAAAAAAAGGACAGCGCTGTGTATGTTGGAGGCTTGAGTCTATTAAATAAATCTATCAAAGGTGAAGAGAGACAATGTTAGAAGAGAGAGAGGTCAATCTCTCAATTAATGAACAGCGAGAACAGTGACAAGAAAAGTCCTGGAAGGAAAGATGGAAATGTCAAAAGGGAGACAAAATTTTAAGAAAAACGAATTTACTCCAGCTGTATGAAATGTAACACAGCTTAGAAAGAAAATGTAAACACTTGTGCACCTTGACACATCTCAAGCTACTTGTAAACTTGTGGAAAGAGAACTTGGTGTCATCATACAGATCAATGGAAGTGCGTCTTTCTATCCTTCACATTCCACCTCCCATCACCAGCTAAAGACTGTGTTGTCACCCTTGTTTTCACCTTCTGTGACCTTGCTGCTTCACCGTCTGCCCCACAAGTGTGGGCTGCAAGGGCTTTGCTCTGGCAAATGCTCCACATGTGTGGGTCATCTTCCTTGATCTCCTGTTTCTCTATCACTTCACCTGCACCCTCTTCCAGGCAGTTCTCTGAGGCTTGTCTTTTAGTGACAAGCTACCTTCTTATAGACCCTTTCCTGCTCACTCATCATCTCCAAAATCAATTATTTCAGCACTAGGCTCTAAATAAGTGAACACTGCCTCTCTATTAGTTCTTTTGGCCCAGATTTTGAAAAGATTTCCATTTCTCCTGGTGGAGAAGGCAGGCAGGAAGAATCGCTCCTTCTGAGGCAATGAGCTTGTGAAGCAGTGAGAATCTGAGACAGTGGGGCTTCACATAAGAGAAAAAGAACAAGAAAGAACTGGAAGCTGGAACCATGATCAGATACAATCTGCAAGGCACATGTCCCCCATGAACCATGACTTACTTCTATCAGCCAGGACTGATCTTTAAGGGCTCTGCAGCCTGAAAACGTAAGAATCATGAAACTAAAATATGATTCTCTATGAGGACTTTCCAGAATCAAACCATAGTGTCCCCACAGGCTTCTTAATTTACTCAGAAAAAATCGACTCCTGAGTCTGCTGGACCTGCTTCTCCCATCCCTTCCTGTGAGAGCCACATAGTCCTTTTCCTACAGTTTCCTCACTGCCCCCCTTCATTCTGGCTGCCCTAGTGTTCCTCCCTGCCATCTGAACCCACCCACAGGAGCAGGGACGGTGCTTTACTGAGAATTACAATAACATTAGGTAGAGTTTTCCTGAGTAAGATAACAGAAAGAATGAGTATCCATTTCAAAGAGGGTTTACTAGATTGACTTGTGTGATAACGGCTGAGTAGTTAAACAATGGCTGTTGTGTACTAGAGAGGCTAAGTATACTGTAGCATTCAGCCCAACAGTATAGATGCCTTAGCAGTCACAGTCAGGCACTCAAGGGATGGAAGAGTATTGGACAGCTGCTGGGCTTCAGTCTATCTCGGGAAAACTGAAGAAGTTTGGTTCTGATGGCAGAAATAGTAGTACAACCAGCAGCACCTCCATCACTACCACAACCACCATTACCTGCAGCAGGAACAGCAGCAACAACAGTAAAGTACATGCACTCATAGGTAAGGACCAAAGGATGGAGGATAAAAGCAACCCTGATTTTCCCTAAGACCTTCCTTCTACCCCTGCCATCATTGGAAGACATTGTCCACTATGGAGGAAGGGTCTTTCACTTCTGCTAATCTTACCTGGAATTGCTTTCACAGAGCTCTGTCTTTTAGTTTACTTCAAATGCCATTAAGTTGACAACCAAAAATAACAAAGATTCACAGTAACCAACCATCATTTTAAAGGAAACTATCCACCCTGTTGGCCTGCCTATACTTTGTTTGCTATTAACACACTACAATTCCAAATACATGACTTCCAATTATTCATAGGCCTTGTTTGTTTAGTTTTAGTTTCAGAGTAGAGTCTCATGGGTAAGAAAAAAAGATTATTTATAAACCAATTTCCTCCATAAATGAATTTCACTGGTGCATGGTAAATACCAATTATGCAAAAGACAGATTTTACCCAACCTATCCTGTGGAAAAACAGCTGAAACCCAAATGTAACAAAAGCATTCCTTAACTATTCACAAGCCTGTTAGTCTCCAGCTTTTACAAGTCAGAGAGATTAGACTAATGTTCTGTTATACATCCTTTCAGTTCTGGAGGGTAAGGACTCACTGTGAGTTTTCCCAAGTCTTGGAAAATGAGAAACAATATCTAACAAAAGAACCGTTCAGATTGTAAACCACCGAATTGCTAAAAACAAAAAACCACTTCTACAAGTCAAGCCTAGAATGCATATATATAGAACAGTTCTGTGTTTAAGGAGGCAGGAGGCCTAAACTGGATAGAATTCAACCTGACATTCCAATCTGAATGAATTTAAAGCTTTATACTTCAAGGAAGAATATTCAAGGATTTACAAATCAGTAAAAGGCAATCACCCCAAATCCTAACAATACTAATTAAATCATCTTAATTTCAGAAAGGATTTATTATCTTACATAGTACCTGTCCTATAGTTTGTATTCAAATTTCACAATTTACACATGATCATCATTAGGCTACAAACTCTATGTAGATGATCATCAAATAGTTGGCTATTTTATTTATTGTATATATTCATGATTGACACTGTGATGAGCATCAATCTAAAATTATTGATAATTAAATGAGGCCTGATCACATCAATAGTCCTTAGTGAATATAATTAATTTCCAAAATGGAATGCATGGTTATTTAAATTTATAAGATCAAAGCAAGGTTGATAAATGTTTTATTCTGTAATCTTGGCAAATCTACTTTATTAATAACTCAGAAATGCATGGTTCCTTCAATTAGTTAGATTTTTCTTACAGAGATTATATTGCTAAGAGAGCTCCTGGTGCCCCAAGCTCTAACCTCCATTACATCACGCACCATGATGAATCATCTCCATGCCCCTAGGGAACCCCATTCTGGATGCTCTGCAGAGTGTGTGAAACTGGCACTTTCGTCTCAATCAGCCAAACTCAATACAAGTACCTGTTTGCATCCAGGAAGTAGGTAGAGTACTGTACAGATAAGTAATCCCACATATCTTACAGCAGGAGAGAGAAAGGGCTTGCCTCTCCACTGAACACATCATCTGTGGCCTGCAGAGCTCTGGCTCTTTAAGAAGTACACCCAGAGGACCAGAGTGATGCTACAGATTCACAGCCTGGCACAAAGTTTATCTTTTGGGGTAAACAGAGAAATCCAACTGTTTCACATGAACATAATGATATAGTGAGAAATAAACTCTGGAGACTAGATAAAAGGTGCGGTGGAATGGTCTGTATGTCAAATGTGGTGCTTTGATTGGTCAATAAATAAAACACTGGTTGGCCAGTAGCCAGGCAGGAAGTATAGGCGGGACTAACAGAGAGGAGAATTGAGAGAACAGGAAGGCGGAGGGAGACACTGCCAGCTGCCGCCATGACAAGCAGCATATGAAGATGCCGGTAAGCCACGAGCCACGTGGCAAGGTATAGATTTATAGAAATGGATTAATTTAAGATGTAAGAACTAGATAGCTAGAAGCCTGAGCCATTAGGCCAAACAGTTTTAATAATATAAGCGTCTGTGTGTTTATTTAATAAGTGGGCTATCAAACTGCCTGAGCTTGGCGGGACCTAGAGAGAAAACTCTCCAGCTACAAAAAGGACAGAATTCATGTCAGATGGACAATCATCTGATTTCTCAGTTTGCTTCAGTGTGGGTGAAGTGTCTGTATAATACTATAGAAAATTAGTTACTAAACATTCATGTGAAAAAAGTAGCTTACAGATTTAAAATAGTTATTTAGTGTGTTTTTAGTTTTAAAAAGTATTCCCAGTATTAAAAACTACCTAAATATAGAGGTTAACATTTCTGTTTTTATTATTTTAGTATTCTTATGATAAAGAAACAGTTTCAGCCAGGTGGTGGTGGCATGCACCTTTAATCTCAGCACTTGGCAGGCAGAGGCAGATGAATCTGTATGAGTTTGAGGCCAGCCTGGTCTACAGAGCAAGATCCAGGACAGGCACCAAAACTACACAGAGAAACCCTGTCTCAAAAAAAGCCCAAAAAACAAAAACAAAAAAAAAGAAAGAAACATAGTTTCAATATTTTTCACAGTTTAAGCAAATATATCAGTCAATGACCAGTGACTTGAGTAATTTTTTTTTTTTGTGAAATCTGCTGTCATTCTCATTTCTTGCCCTCTCTATAATTGTTCTTTTGGTTGTTTTTAAGATTTTCATCCTATATCACATTCTGTGCCATTTGCTGTTTTATTTTGAAGTTTCTTGAGAGAATTCTGGAGATTTTCTTGTGCTTGTCATTCATTGGGCTTCTTATGGTTTGAGTTTGTGTTTTTCATTTTATTTGGTTTGATTTTGATTCTTATTTCTTCAGGTATTTTCCTGAACTCTCCACCTTATTCTGGTAGGACAAGATAGAGCTAATACGTTTATGTCATAAAATGAAAAATGTACTTCTGCACAGTTCTAATAAACAATATTTAATGCAAGATTACTAAAACATGTAGTATCTTAGGAGATATAAACAACATGTATCTTAAAAAGCATATTACTATAAATGAAATGGAACATTAACCAATTTGTCAAAAGACAAATTTCTTAAATAGTTATGAATGTAACAACAAATCTTCAAAATACATGAAACAAACTGAAATTTGTATCTAAAGAATAAATGGGCAAATCCAAAATTAAAACTAGAAATGTGATGCTCTACCTTAATAATTTATAAACTACTTGACTGAAATTTGATAAATTATAAAATGATCACTATACCAAACTGGTATTTATAAAAAAACTTAATCTTTCCACTGTAGAAAAAACATTGTACACAAGTATCTATTGAATATTCATCAACAAAAGCTATATATTTTAGAACATAAGGCAAATCTCAGTAAATTTAAAGGGGTTTAAATTATGTATCTTGAGCATAAGTGAGATTAGATATTAACAATAGAATGGCAAGTACAAATTTCTCAAGTATTCTGAAGTTAATTCCTCTGTAAAGAAGAAACTGCAAGGGACATTAGAGACTATTCTGAATGGAATTACAATACAATATATTGGGGCTGGAAAGATGGCTCCATTATGATTGTAACATGTGATCATAGCTCCTCCCATTTCCCTATTTACTTCACTCACTATTCCCCGCAACATGTTCCTCTGGTAACTTCGTGTTGTTTTAATGCTTGTTATGCTAAGTTTATGTTTTGATACCTTGGTCATGTTTATTCCTTTACAATATTAATTCTGCAAAATCTACTGGATCCAGTTTAGCTAGCTCAAGGGTCTCAGAGAAGAAGGTATGTATTCATTACTCTGGGACTGAGACTCAGAACAAGGGAAAGAATTCAGTGGGATTAAACCGTTCTTACTTCTCCCAGGTGAGAATATAACCCACCTCTTTGTGAATTCAAAAGATATGTTGTTAGAAAATAAAATAATTCTCAAATAAATGTTTTACTTGTTTAACCTTAAGCTTAGAAGAATTCAGTTATTAATTACTGTAGTTCTATAGTAGAGCTTGAAGTCAGGGATCGTGATGCCTCCAGAGGTTGTTTTATTGTACAGGATTCTTTTGGCTATCCTGGGTTTTTTGTTTTTCCATATGAAGTTGAGTATTATTCTTTCCAGGTCTGTGAAAAATTGCGTTGGTATTTTGATGGGGATTGCATTGAATCTGTAGATAGCTTTTGGTAAAATTGCCATTTTTACTATGTTGGTCCTGCCTATCCATGAGCATGGGAGATCTTTCCATTTTCTGACATCTTCTTCAATTTCTTTTTTCAGGGACTTGAAGTTCTTGTCATATAGGTCCTTCACTTGCTTGGTTAGTGTTACCCCAAGGTATTTTATGTCATTTGTGGCTATTGTAAAGGGTGATGTATCTCTGATTTCCTTCTCAGCCTGTTTGTCAGTTGTATATAGGAGGGCTACTGATTTTTTTGAGTTGATCTTGTATCCTGCTATGTTGCTGAAGGTGTTTATAAGCTGTATCAGTTCCTTGGTTGAATCTTTGGGGTCACTCAAGTATACTATCATGTCATCTGCAAATAGGGAAAGCTTGACTTCTTCCTTTCCCATTTGTATCCCCTTAATCTCCTTATGCTGTCTTATTGCTCTGGCTAGAACTTCAAGTACTATATTGAATAAGTATGGGGAGAGCGGACAGCCTTGCCTCGTTCCTGATTTTAGTGGAATTGCTTTGAGTTTCTCTCCATTTAATTTGATGTTGGCTGTTGGCTTGCTGTAAATTGCCTTTATTATGTTGAGGTATGTTCCCTGTATTCCTGATCGCTCCAAGACCTTTATCATGAAGGGGTGTTGGATTTTGTCAAATGCCTTTTCTGCATCTAGTGAGATGATCATGTGATTTTTTTCTTTCAGTTTGTTTATATGGTGTATTACATTGACGGACTTTCGTATGTTGAACCACCCTTGCATCCCTGGGATGAAGCCTACTTGATCATGGTGGATAATTGTTTTGATGTGTTCTTGGGGTCTGTTTGCCAGTATTTTATTGAGTATTTTTGCATCAATGTTCATGAGGGAGATCGGTCTGTAGTTCTCTTTCTTTGTTGTATCCTTGTTTGGTTTAGGAATCAGGGTAATTGTAGCCTCATAGAAGGAGTTTGGTAATGTTCCTTCTGTTTCTACTATGTGGAACAATTTAGAGAGTATTGGTATTAACTCTTCTTTGAAGATCTGGTAGAATTCTGCGCTGAAACCATCTGGTCCTGGGCTTTTTTTGGTTGGGAGACTTTTAATGACTGTTTCTATTTCCTTAGGGGTTATTGGATTATTTAAATAGTTTATCTGATCTTGATTTAACTTAGGTATGTGGTACCTATCCAGAAAATTATCCATTTCTTTTAGATTTCCCAGTTTTGTGGAATAGAGGTTTTTGAAGTATGACCTGATGATTCTCTGGATTTCCTCAATGTCTGTTGTTATGTCCCCCTTTTCATTTCTGATTTTGTTAATCTGGATGCTCTCTCTCTGTCTTTTGGTTAGTTTGGATAAGGGCTTGTCTATCTTGTTGATTTTCTCAAAGAACCAACTCTTTGTTTCATTGATTTTTTTGTATTGTTCTCTTTGTTTCTATTTTATTAATTTCAGCTCTCACTTTGATGATTTCCTGGCATCTATTCTTCCTGGGAAACTTTGCTTCTTCTTGTTCTAGAGCTTTCAGGTGTGCAGTTAAGTCACTAGTATGAGATTTCTCCAGGTGGAGCTCCGGGAGTCCAATTGGTGAGAAGGAGGAGGGTTTATGTGAGCAAGAGTTGTTGGGACCAGGGATGGATGGAATACAGAGACAAGTGGCCAAACGAATGGAAACACATGAACTGTGAACCAATGGCTGAGGGGCCCCCAACTGGATCAGACCCTCTGAATGGGTGAGTCAGTTGATTGGCTTGATCTGTTTAGGAGGCATCCAGGCAGTTGGACCGGGTCCTGTGCTCAGTGCATGAATTGGCTGTTTGAAACCTGAGGCTTAGTAGAGACCCTTGGCCCAGCCTGGGAGGAGGGAACTATACCTGCCTGGGCTGAGTCCACCAGGTTGATCTCAACCCTCGGTGGAATCTTTGCCCTGGAGGAGATGGAAATGGGTGGTGGGCGGGGGCGGGGGCGGGGGGGGGGTGGGGGGGGGGGGGCGGGCGGGACGGGAGGAGGGAGAACGGGGGGAATCTATGGCTGATAGGTAAAGTTGAATTGTATATTAAAAAAAAAAAAGAAGAATTCAGTTATTAAGCTAAACTCAAAGTAAATATAAGGCATGTAACCATGTGCTGCTCTATAAGTACCATGTGCTAACCTATTGTGCCACTGGAGCTCCGAACTGACCTGAGTCCTCCCATCTACCACATGGCAGGGGTGAGGAAAAGATGCCCTCCCCTCTCACCCATTACCACCTGTGGCAGTTGATAGAGCTAGCCCTGGGGTCACAAGAGTGGGAGAGGTAGCCCTGACCCTCACTGACTACAGCACACTAAAGCAGCCTCTGCTTCCCTTTTAGGGTAAGGGGCACAGGTGAGCCAGCCATGAGGGTATGAGAGCAACAGAGCTGATCCTTCCGTGCCCCCTCGTCTGCCATGTTCTGGCATGGGTAAAGGAAAGATGCCCTCCTTCTCTGCACCTTACTATCTGTGGCAGGCCAGAGAGCTGACCT
Organism: Peromyscus melanophrys; assembly: GCA_902168415.1. Taxonomy (NCBI): domain Eukaryota; kingdom Metazoa; phylum Chordata; class Mammalia; order Rodentia; family Cricetidae; genus Peromyscus; species Peromyscus melanophrys. The sequence goes on from CABHPR010154062.1 coordinate 35,054, forward strand.
CAGGGCCATGAGAGTGAGAGAATTAGCCCTGCCCCTCACCAGCTGCAGCACATGGTAGAGCGAGCCCTGCACCCTCCCTGGGCAGCACACTAGAGCGGACCCTGTTATGGGGATGTAGGTGAGCTAGCTGTGAGGGCATGAGAGCTGACCACCCCTGCCCTGTAAGCACCCTACAGCAATTACGAGAGAAGGTCCTGCATCTTGCTTGGGCAAAATAGAGATGGCTCTGGCGAGACAGTGAAGGTGACCTGGGTCTGAGGGCCTGAGCACAGGAGAACCAGCTCTGATCATTGCTGTAGACTGTATTGAGTGAGCTAGTCGAGGCAGTGCTAGAGAGCTTGCTTGGATGTGAGTGACAGATGGTGAGCTGACCGATCCATCTACTACCCAGGCTCAGAACCAGAGCTATGAGTTGGCCCACCCCAACATAAAACAAATCTATAAACTGTTGGAGCAAGTGAAGGGAAAGAACCTGTTGATCCAAAACAGCAGGATCTTCATGATAATGACACAGGACAACAACTGAATATCCAAGAGGAGGCCATTATTGATGGTGTCATAGAAACCAGAGGTCTTGAACCAGACCAATGACTCATGGCAGTGAACATTTGGAAGTAAAGATGAATGAACATTAATGAAAGGTTAACTATGTGACTCAACGGGCCACACTACAGCTTCCATGACAAGATCCTTCTTCTTCTTCTTCCTTCTTCTTCTTCTTCTTCTTCTTCTTCTTCTTCTTCTTCTTCTTCTTCTTCTTTTATTTTCTTATTGATTTGTTTTGTTTTGTTTTATTTCTTTGTTTTGTTTGGTTTTTTGTTTTTTCTTTTAAATTTGGTTTTGATTAGGATTGGGAGAGAGTACAAGGACAGAGGGCAGAGGAGACGAGGAGATAAGTAGAATCAGAATGCATGGTGTGAAATCCACAAATAATCAATAAAAGTTAAAAAAAGATATGTAACCATCAAGACCGAGAAAAACATTAATAAAATAACAAAAACTAAGATCTAGTTTTTAAAAACATCAGTCACTCAACAAATACCTATGACAAGACCAATGAGCAAAAGAGGGGATAAAGACAGACAGTGTCCATTCGAGGGATGAGAATGAACCATCACTGCAGGTACTACCTAAGAAGTGACTGAGTGTTCAGGGAAAAGATGACAAAATATAACCAGGGTCATGCATATATGAAGAGGTTGTTTTAGCAACAGAGCAAGATGATTTATTGGCAAAAGAATTCTTTTTTTAATAAATGCGGGAATAATTAGTTAGCCACATGCTAGATGAGTGTAAGAAAGAGACAGATACAAAGACAGAGAGAGAGAGAGAGAGAGAGAGAGAGAGAGAGAGAGAGAGAGAGACTACCACACAGCCAACAATCTGTTTGCATTGGGTTAGATATAAATGCCAGAGATAAAACTGTAAAACTCTTAGAAGAAAACAGCAGAAATATTTATAGTCTTCTGCTTCACAAAGATTTCTTAACTAAAAAACAAAACAAGAAACAATTATAAAAATATGATGAATTAACCTTCTTTGCAATGAAACTTGCCTAGTGTTCAGAAGACACCACCAGGAGAATGGCATACACAACCCTCACTGAAGCAGATATTTGCAAACTCAGAGAATTCACTGGCAGCAGAACTTGACTTCAAGAGATGATAAAGACATGTTTTTCTTTTTTACCCAAACCTTAGATTCAGAAGAGCTACATAAAAGAATATCTACTTTTTTTAAGGTCCCTGACCAAGCTTCTAGAAACTTCCTTTTATCCATACAGAGGTCAATTTTGAGATACTCCTAAAGGGATCCTTTAGCAGCAGTCTGACTACATAAGAGTATTCCCCTCCTGTTTCCTCATCTCCTACCATTCCATCTTCTTTCTATTCTCTTATTGATCCTCCAAATTCTGACCACTTTCTTACCCCAGCCTCTGATCTCCATTTTCTCAATTCAGTGAGACCTCAGACCCTCATTGTGTCCTCCCACGGGGCAATAGAACAAGTAGCTAGCCATGTTAGTGTCTGTTCTTTCATAAGCTTTATTTGGGGGCAGCAGGATCTCATGTAGCCCAGGCTGACCTTCAACTTCTTTGTGGTCTCTGGGATGACCTTGAAATTTTGATTTTCCTGCCAACATGTCCCAAGTAGCATTACAGGCATGTGCCATCATGCACAACTGTATGTCTTTTTTGTCAGTGATATTATCTCTGTACTACCCATTGTTCTGTGTGTGCATACCACTATCATGATTATTCTACAGTTCTCCAAATGTTTAAAAAGAAGACAAACATCTAGACCTCACTTCTCCAATTAGTCAGTAGAAGTGTTCTCTGGATTTTAAGAATATATGGAGAAAACTATCCTAAAAGTCAAATGTATTTTTCTCTGACTTTCCAATTATGTTATTCTTTTAAAATATTAAATCTTATCACATAATTAAAATATCTTTTGAAATTACAAGATATTTGTGCTTTTAAAAATTCTGACTTACTTAAAAATTTATCTGTCATTCATTTTCTCTCCAATTCTCAATAAGTGAGCATAGCATTGACCACATATGTATTAAATTCAAACATAAACACGTTCCTATTTCCTTTAAATATTTCATGTACTCAAATTTTTTACAATGAGTTCTACAAATGAATTCTTTTGGCATTGCAAAGCTTTATAAAACCGATAATGTGCTTACAGTAAATGTGTGGAAGGCAAAGGTCTCACTCTAGCCTGTAGTATGCTTAAATTAATGTGCTAACTATAGAATATGATAAATTAAAATTAATTTGATTGTGACCTTACTGCATAGAAGGACTTTGGTGAGCATAATTTGAAAGCTTTTTTAGAAAACTTGTTTTGTGCTAGATGGAACTGATTCCTTTTTATCCTCTGAGACTATTTCTCTAAAGAAGGCAAAGTCCTTCATAATTATTTCAGGGCCTGCACAACTACTTTAGATGCAGTATTAAATGTTCAATTTATTTTTCATAAATATGGATGAATATAGTAGTATTTCTTCCCACTAAAAGTATATTTTCAAAGATAAAAGCAAAGAACATTCCCCTTCTCTTTACCTTATCTTCTGCCTTTAGTTTCCTTCACACTCGGCACAATACAGAATCCAGTAAAGGCTACTTGAAAATAATGATTTTCAGCCTCCAAAATGCTCCATATTTTAATTTCCCAAAGTAATGAAACCATTAGAAAATTAATGGAGAAAAATAATAATTACCATTTGCAGAGAACTTAATTTGTATGAAATGAGACCCTGTGATGGAGTCCATTATAAACATTTTTTTTCACTTAATCATTCTTGTTGTATGTATGAGTAGTTATTCTCACATGTAAATGAGAAACTTCGAATCAATATTTACCTAAAATTTCCAAGGTCACATAGAAATGTCAATGACTTTATTCCCATCATTTTGATCTATAGGAAACATTCCTTTGACTAGCTGAGAGAAACCAACCACATTGTTGTTTTGACCCTCCTTTCCATAGCTACATATTGTTGTGTGATACTTTGCTGTGGGATGTTCTGTTTGGCAAATGTGTTGCTAATAAAACACTGATTGGCCAGTGGCTAGGCAGGAAGTATAGGCGGGACTAACAGAGAGAATTAAAAGAGCAGGAAAGCAGAAGGAGTCACTGACTGCCAGCCACCACCAGGACAAGCAGCATGTAAAGATGCCGGTAAGCCACGAGCCATGTGGCAAGGTATAGATTTATAGAAATGGATTAATTTAAGATATAAGGACAGTTAGCAAGAAGCCTGCCACGGCCATACAGTTTGTAAGCAATATGTCTCTGTGTTTACTTGGTTGGGTCTGAGCGGCTGTGGGACTGGCAGGTGAAAGAGATTTATCCTGACTGGGCCAGGCAGGAAAACTCAAGCTACAATACTTTATTCTGACAAATAAAGCTTTCCTGGAGATAAGAAGGTAGAGCTAGTCACTACTTAACCATAGTTTGGAGGTCTGTATAGACAGGAGATAAGAAATGATAAGGCAGGGTGGAGACAGAATTTTAGCCCTTTTGGTCAGAAAATTTGGAGAGGTAAGAAGTCACTTGTGGCTGTTTCTCTGCTCCTTTGATCCTTCTGCATTTACCCCAATATCTGACTCCTGGTTTTTTATTGATAAGACTAATTAGGATCATGCTTCATCTGGCACCCCATGTTGGACACCAAATGTAAATGGACCTTTCCTGTCCTGACCATCCGGTCCCAAATAACCAACTCAGAGGCTGAATATGAATTATAAATGTTCAGCTGACAGCTCAGGCATGTTACTAACTAGCTCTTACATTTTAGGCTAACCCATATTCCTAATTTACACTCTGCCACTTGGCGGTCAGTACCTTGATTAGCATGGCATTTCAACTCTTGCTCCCTCTGCATCTGGCTGGCCACTCCTGACTCCTTCCTACTCCTTCCCATCATTCTTAGTTTAGTTGCCCACCTATACTTCCTGCCTGGATACTGGCCAATCAGCATTTTATTTGAGTGAAAAATCTTTATAGTGTACAAGAGGATTATTCCACAGCACTTTCTATACAATTAATCATGACCAGCCTTATGCAAACTTCAAAATAACACCAGCCGGTGTGGATATCATATACTTATACTTTTGTGACATGTATGTGGTGTGGGTATGAGTGTGTGAGTCCTAGTTATCGTTTTTTAACTTGACACAGCCTGCTGTCATGTGAGAGTGCCGCATTAAGAGAATGCTATCTCTTAATTGAGGCAAGTGGTGTTGATTAATAAGAGATTTAGATAAGTATAAGCCAGCCGATAAGTGAGCCTTCAAGCTGAATTCATCCATGCTTTCTGCTTCAGTTTCCTGTTCGAGTGCCTTCCCTGACTCCTGTCAATGATGCACCATGTCCTGGAAGTGTAAGTCAAACAAATCCTTTCTTCCTCTATGTTGCTTTTGATCTTGTTTGTCACAGCAACAGAGATGACACTAGAACTATACAAAAGAAATTTTTTTAGATTTACGTAAAGATAATTAAATCACACACACACACACACACACACACACACACACACACACACACACACACACAAAACTATTCCATGGGAGATAATATTCTAAAATTAATTCTAAAAATTAACTGGGGATACTTTGGCAGTTTAAAAGTCATCTGTGAATTGTTGCTTCTAGAGACTTTTCAGGGTTCTATATACACTAACAATAAATGAGTACACGGATATACGTAATTAACACACAATGCCTTTGGGAAAGGTTCTCCATCAATTCATCTGTTAACTCTCAATGGTACATGTGTCAAGTGATTTTGTTTCCTTAGCTATTCAAAAGCTATTTCTGTATTCCAAGCATTTGACTCAGCCATTAGTATGAAGTTGTTCTTTTCCTTCATTTGCATAACAATCACCTTCCCCTTGCATCTGGATGAGACATGGTTTGTTTGTTTGATATTTATTATTTAATCTCCTAAATTCAGTGATGGAAAGGTATGGCTTGCTTCTAAATCTATGGCTGTGGATTACAGATCCAATACATTTTCGCAACATGTATTACTTTGAAATGTTGCGGGTTTTAAGTCTGGGAGCAGCAAAGCAGGGTTCTCACAGTTTCAGATTTCTTGCCGTCTCCCGTCAATGTGTCCACCAGGGCTGCAGACACCTAGAGGCTGAGCTGTAGGCGAATCCATGTTCATCTCACTTAAGTGACTTCTGCAGGCCTTCTCCGGCTTTCGTTACAGACTGGTACAGCGTGGCACCCTATGTTTCTCTGCGTGCATGGATATATCCTCTCAACCAGATGTGCATATTTTCCTGAAAATGTGCACTCAGAAACAGAAAATCATGCTTGGAATCAGTTTTCAGCCACAGCTAAAAGTGGGCATCCTATTCTAAAATAATAAATTGTTTGCATTAATTTTTTAAAAGTTATTGCAAACCTTATAGTTTATATTTCAGCTTCCCAGATTACCTACGAAGTATCAAATACCACAGCAATTTTACTCAAAAAAAATGATATGCTTATGGACATAAAAATAACTTTTAATTTTCTTTTTGATTTTTAGGGAAGTTAAACTTCTTGGTAGAAATAGTGCTAACGAGTTGTACAGTATCTATTATTTCTTCACTTATCATTGGACATGTACAAAACATCTAAAAATGTTTTATTTTATAGACTTCTTTAGTATTCAAATAAATGCAATAAGAATTTCACAAGCCACTTGTATGACTCTTTTTTTCTGTCATTGATTTTAATTATCCATTTCACACCAAGGATTGCTAAATATGATACAGGTCACAAAGAGTTCGAGGCTGGTGCTAATTCACGGGGGGGGGGGGGGCTGTGTGGGTGGTATATGTATATTGTGTGGGAAGAAGTACGTATATTGTGATATGCATACATTGCAGTATGTGTACACGTATATGCAGGTTTATGTGTCTACTCACACATGTGTGAAAATCATAGGATGGTGTCAGGTGTCCTGCTCCATCACTCTACCTTATTCCCCTAGGACAAATTAGGGTCTCTCACTGACTCCAGAATTAGGCTTGTGGTTAGTTAGTCCCAGAGAACTTCCTGTCTCCATGAGAACTGGAACTCAGGTCCTAATGTTTGCAAATCACATGTTTGTAACTACTGAGCCATCTCCCTAGCCTGCTCTGCCCATGCTCATTTAGAATGCTAACTTCTTACCTGATCCCTTCAAGTCAAACATACTCAGTTAGGCAAGACAATCCTTTATTTCCTTTCAAGAGCAAACCCTGTAATTAATACTACACATTTCATTAATTATTTATGATAATGTACCTGGAGAATGGTGAACTAACATTACATATACAAGGATACTAAAAGTTAAATAAATTAACCTCTTTTCTAAAGTTGTTTCTAAACAATGTTTCTATTCATATATAAGCTGATGGTGACAGGGCAAGACAGATCTGTGTAATAGGTGAAAGTTTCTGTTTGCTCAGTTTATCTATTGAACAGGTGTTACCTGCCTGCAAAGAGTAAAATTTGTACAGAGTCCTCTGCTACATGCCGAAGATCTCAGAGCCATCCCGTCCCACACTTTGATTTTCATTCTTTTCCCTTGAAGTCTTTTAAGATTTATTGCACAGATAAACTTTATATATATATATATATATATGTGTGTGTGTGTGTGTGTGTGTGTGTGTATCTATATGTATATGTATATGTATCTATATATTTATGTTAGCTCTTGAAATGCTTCTGTATTTCTTAATTTTGATCTTTAATCTTAAATATTGCTTCTCTTTGGGTCTGTGCATTCCAGCTCCCTACTCTGGAAGGAGACTTCTGCAAAAAGCCTCAACAGGAAATATGAGCTAGTTACCTTTTCTTCTATCTCTTCCCCATTTAAATTTGGCATGTTTTACCTTAATGACATCCAATGTTTTGCATTCAATGACTAAAAAATAATTTACAGTTTCTTTTATCTAGACTTAGCATCAATTAATTAAGCATATTTAGTAAGATCCTGTCTTGATCCTCAATTAATGCAGTACAATTCCCATGGGAGTTTCAAAATGTTTACCACATTTTACATGTTTCTTGATTTTAGTATTGGATGTTTGCTTTATTCATTCATCATTAATATTTATAGATGCATGAAATGCTTGCTGCTTCCCAGATATTGTCTTATACCTTAGGCATTTCAGTTAGAAAAAAATACTGATTTTTTTCTTTTGTGGAGGTTAAAATGCATACATTTCAACAGAAAATATAGGAGTGCTCATAATAATAACAATAATAAAAATAGCATTATTAAAAGAGAGCATACCAATATTATGAGGAGTAAGATTACAATATATTAAACATGAGTTAAGTAGGCTTCACTGATTTGGTGACATTTGAGGTTAGATGACACCCATGAAAGAAAAACTTGAGTGTGCACTAGGAGAAGGTGCTGAGAACAAAGAGGGTGACTTCAGGATTAAGGGCAAGTATGAAAAGAATAGGGTGGGAAGAGAAAGGCTCTGCAAAGAAGCAACTTCCAGAACCTTGTAGGTCATTGTAATGACCTTGGCTGATCGTCTAGCAAGACACTGGAATATGTTGTATGAAAAAGTGGCAAAATACAAGTAACTTAAAATTCCTCCCTCCTACTGATTGAGAAGGAACTGTCAAGGAGTCAGATCAAGTAGACAAAAGCTGGGATGACTAAAAGTGGGTAGTAGAAAATGCCGAGAGAGGTGTTCTCCACATTGTTTTTGCAGACCTAAGCCCCAGCAAAAATTCTTCTAAAAAGATGAAAGGGGTAAAATAAAAAACATTCTCCAGTAAGACATCATTGTTTTCACTGAGGAGTTAAAGGATGCCCCCACAGATGGACAAAAGGAAACGAAAAGTGGGGGATTCTGAGATTGTAGAAGGGAGGTGCTTTCAGGATCTATGGAAATGTTAAGCATACATGACTCATGACATATACACACCCAGCCCATGAGTCTGGAGTTTAGGAGAAAGAGTTAGTAATGAGGATGCAAGTTTTCTAAATTGTCAAATTGAAATCACATGTACATACAGTTATTTCAACACTATCAGTTTTTCATATACAAATTTATCAATACTTTCCAAAACAATATACTTTCTTTAGTTATTCCTCTGTTTATGGGCACCCCAGCTGATTTCATAACTAAAATATCATGACTAGTGATGCAGATATGGGTATGTATGCATCCCTAGGGTATACTGTCTTAGGCTCCTTCAGGTACATGGACCCAGGAGTACTGTAGCTGCATTATACAGTAAAGATGTTTTCAATATCTTAGAGAACTTTCATACTGGTTTCTATAGTGGACTGACTAATTTAAATTCTCACCAACTGTTTCTATGGCTTCTTTATTCCTATAGCCTCACAATCATTTATTGTTACCTGTTTTCTTAAAGATAGTATGACATGGATGAGATGGAGTCTCAACATATTTTTATTTTATGTTTCTATGAAAATGAGTCATAATTAATATTTTTCGTATGTCTATTAGCTGTTTGCATTTATCTTTTGAGATATGTCTGTTCCTCCCTTTAGCATATTTGTTCATAGAACTATTTAAGACTAAGACCTTTCTTTGTATTTTTCTTCATGATTTCTTTATTCAGTCCATATTAATCTATTTTTTATTATTTTATTTTACAATACCATTCAGTTCTACATATCAGCCATGGATTCACTTGTTCTTCCCCCTCCTGCCCCCTTCCCCTTCCCCCCAGGCCACCCCCCATTCCCACCTCCTCCAGGGCAAAGCCTCCCCCAAGGACTGAGATCAACCTGGTAGACTCAGTCCAGGCAGGGCCAGTCCCCTCCTCCCAGACCGAGCCAAGGGACCCTGCATAAGCCCCAGATTTCAAACAGCCAACTCATGCAATGAGCACAGGACCCAGTCCAACTGCCTGGATGCCTCCCAAACAGTTCAAGCCAATCAACTGTCTCACCCATTCAGAGGGCCTGATCCAGTTGGGGGCCCCTCAGCCATTGGTTCATAGTTCATGTGTTTCCATTCATTTGGCTATTTTTCCCTGTGCTTTATCGAACCTTGGTCTCAACAATTCTCGCTCATATAGACCCTCCTCTTTCTCACTAAATGGACTCCTGGAGCTCTGCCCGGGACCTAGCCGTGGATCTCTGCTTCCAGATCCCTCAGTCAACAGGTTGGTACTGGCATAAAAACTGACATGTGGACCAAAGGAATCGAATTGAAGACCCTGACATTAATCCACACACCTATGAACATATAATTTTTGACAAAGAAGCCAAAAGTGTACAATGGAAAAAAGAAAGCATCTTCAACAAATGGTGCTGGCATAAATAGATATCAACGTGTAGAAGGCTGCAAATAGACCCATATCTATCACCGTGCACAAAACTTAAGTCCAAGTGGATCAAGGACCTCAACGTAAATCCAGCTACTCTGAACCTGCTAGAAGAGAAAGTAAGAAGTAGTCTTGAACGCATTGGCATAGGAGATCGCTTCCTAGGTATAACACCAGTAGCTCAGACACTGAGACAAACGATCAACCAATGGGACCTTTTGAAACTGAAAAGCTTTTGTAGAGCAAAGGATACGGTCAACAAGGCAAAGCGACAACCTACAGAATGGGAAAAGGTCTTCACCAACCCCACATCTGACAGAGAACTGATATCCAGAATATATAAGGAACTCAAGAAATTAGACATCAAAATGCCCAACGGTCCAATTAAAAAATGGGCGATAGAACTAAAGAGAGAATTCTCAACAGAGGAAACTCAAATGGCTGAAAGACATTTAAGGAATTGCTCAACATCCCTAATTATCAGGGAAATGCAAATCAAAACAACTCTGAGATACCACCTTACTTCTGTCAGAATGGCTAAGATCAAAAACACTGAAGACACCTTATGCTGGAGAGGATGTGGAGCAAGGGGAACTCTCCTCCACTGCTGGTGGGAATGCAAGCTTGTACAGCCACTTTGGAAATCAATATGGTGCTTTCTTAGAAAATTGGGAATCAATCTCCCCCAAGATCCAGCTATACTAATCTTGGGCATATACCCAAGGAATGCTCAGTCATACCACAAGAGCACTTGCTCAGCTATGTTCATATCAGCATTGTTTGTAATAGCCAGAACCTGGAAACAACCTAGATGCCCTTCAACTGAAGAATGGATAAATAAAATGTGGTACATATACACAATGGAATACTACTCAGCAGAGAAAAACAATGACATCATGAGGTTTGCAGGCAAATGGAGGGATCTAGAAAAAATCATCCTGAGTGAGGTAACCCAGACTCAGAAAGACAAACATGGTATGTACTCACTCATAGGAGGATACTATATGTGGAGCAAGGATGACCGGACTGCTACTCACATCACCAGGGAGGCTACCTGGAAAACAGGACCCCAAGAAAGACACGGGGATGGCCCAATGATGGAGAAATGGATAAAATCTTCATGAACAGCCTGGTCATAAGTGGAGGAAATGAAGGGCGAGGGTCAAGGGAAAGAGAGCTTGGGGGAGCGGGAGACCCCAGCTGAATCAAGAACAGAGAGGGAGAACAAAGAATAGGAGACCATGATAAATGAAGACCACATGAGAATAGGAAGAAGCAAAGTACTAGAGAGGCCCACAGAAATCCACACAGATATGCTGTGGGATGGTCTGTATGTCAAACATGTTGCTTATTGGTCAATGAATAAAACACTGATTGGTCAGTGGTCAGGCAGGAAGAAGTATAGGCGGGACAAGGAGGAGAGAATTCTGGGAAGTGGAAGGCTGAGAAGACACTGCCAGCCGCCACCATGACAAACAGCATGTGAAGATGCCGGTAAGCCACAAGCCATGTGGCGAGGTATAGATTTATAGAAATGGATTAATTTAAGATATAAGGACAGTTAGCAAGAAGCCTGCCACGGCCATACAGTTTGAAAGCAATATAAGTCTCTGTGTTTACTTGGTTGGGTCTGAGCGGCTGTGGGACTGGCGGGTGAGAGAGATTTGTCCTGACTGTGGGCCAGGCAGGAAAACTCTAGCTACACAGATACCCCCACAATAGACTGCTGGCAATGGTCGAGAGACAGCCCGAACTGACCCACTCTGGTGATGGGATGGCCAAACACCCTAACTGTCGTACTATATTAATCTTTTAAGGTGCATAGCCAGCAGATATTTCCTACCATTCCAAAGGTATCTCTTTACATTGGTTTGTTCTGTTCTTCCAAGGACTAAGGAATATTATTAAGCAATCATTTGATTTTTAATGTAGGGATTTATACTAAATACCCCTCAGAAATCATGTGCATTGTATCCCACAGTTCTGTTATGGTGAGGTTTTTTTCTCATTCAATTCCAGAAGTTGTTTGCAGTTCTATCTCTCTTTTTCTTTTAGGACTCCTTCACCTTTTAATTCTGTCTTGTTTAGATCCTGTGAGATTGTGTATTTTATATTGTTTCTCTTGTTATTTTTATTTTTTTCCCATTACAATCAAATAGAACACAAGAAAATTATTTCAAATTTCCTGTATTAAGGTTTTCATTGTGTCCTAAGATACAGTCAGTTTTAAAAAGTTCCGTAGGCTGCTGAGAAGGACGTATGTTCTACAGTGGTGGGGAGAGAGGTTCTAGAAATGTCTGTTATACCCATCTTGCTCTACAGTATCATTTAATTGTGATGTTTCTTTGTTGTTGTGTTTTGTTGAGGGGAGGAGGACTGGATTTCCAGTTTATTGGTGAAAGTGTGGAATTAAAGCTAACCCTTAGTATTGTGTTGGAATCTTCTGTGTGTTTACATCCTGTGGTGTTTTATGAAATTGTGCCTGCTGCTCTTTGGTGCATATATTTTTAGAACACTAATAACTTCTAGATATATTGGTCTCTTTTTTGTTTATTTTAGTTTTCTTTATTTTTGAGATTATAATTTAATTATAACATTTCTTCCTTCTCTTTCCTCCCTCCAAGTCCTCCAACATACTCCTACACACCTTCTTTCAAGTTGGTGGCCTCTTTTACAGCAATTATTTTTTAATGTATGTAAGTGTTTCCAAGTTCACTACAAGTTGTTGTTCTCTTAACCGATATAAAATCACCTCCTGCCTCAGTAGATGTGAGTACAGCTACACCTGCTTCCTAGCTCCATTTGCTTCTAATGTGTGGTCCATCCTTTTACTCAGGTGGTGTTTGCTTGGTCAGTGCTATGTAGATACAAGGCAGCAGATATTCGAACCATATTTTAAACCAAGCTTCTAGTCCATGTCTTTTCATTGGGGAATTGGAATCATCAATATTTGGAATTATTTTTGAAGGTTATATATTGATGTCTGCCCTTTATTGGTTTTGTATTACTTGGTACTTTTCTAACCCGTGTTTGCTTCTCCACGGTACATTGCAAGTGTTCTCTCCTGTGGACACAGGACTAGGCTTGCCTTTCTTTTCACTGTGTGTGACTCTTACAAAGGTCTTCTGTGGCACCAGCTTTACGGTCATGGTTTACTGTAGTTTGCAATTGTTCTGAAAAGGTTCAAAAGCCATGCTTCTCTGCCAGCCTGGCTTCTGTTGAAAAACCCACTCTTGTGGCAGCTTTGCCTTTGCATGGGAATTGTTTTTGCTTTTAGCTTTCCCTATTCATCCTTTGCTCTGTACAGTATCCATCCTAACTGTAATCTGACATGACCCGGGGAATTGATGTTCCTGTTGAGTTGCTGTGACATTCTAAATTCTTCCTCTATCAAAATGCTCACATCTCCCTTAAATTGGAGAAATTTTCTACTTCAGTTTTAACGAATGTGCTTTTTGACTTTTCTATGTACCTGTCCTTCTTTGCTGTGATTCATAAATCTTGTTTTCTAATGATGTCCCAGGGTTCAGTCATGTTCTGTTTGTACGTTCTTGCTATTTTTTTCATTGTCAGTGTTCTAATTGGTCCATCTTGTCATCAAGTCTTCATACGGACTTTATCCATTCTGTCAGAAAGGCCTTGCACTGAGTTCTTCACTAAACTTAGTATTTCAAACTTTATTAAAACTAACTCTTTACTTCATTTGGAATTTAGGGCAATAGTTCTTAGCTGCTTTGTGCATACTTCTATGACACCCTGTTTTGAGTTCCCTTTACATTTTTCTGATCAAACAGACTTCCGGCTTCCATTTAACTTTTTGTTATCATGTGTTTTTATTCTTCCACATGCCTCCTTGTTTTGCTGCATGATTCTTTATGAGCTAGATTTTCAGAATCTTCATACTCCTTGAAACTGAGGTGGGCAGCACTTTCTGTTGCAACTAAGGCTTCTCCCTTCATGATGGTGTCATGTCTTCATCTCTGATTTTCAAAATAACCTAACTCAGGATGACTTCTACAGCCAGCTAGAACACTGCCATTGATTCCTGGAAAATCTTCAGCTCCAGGACATATATATTCACAATGGTACACTCAGGGAGACCAGCGCTGGGTCTCTATGGCCATTTTCTAGGCTTTTCTTCTTCACCTGGCCTCATTGTTCTGCCCATATGTCCTTCTGTTTATAGAAAACTCTTCATTAATATTTACTATCAAAATTTCCAATTGAAATTGATACTATATCATTTTGTATGTATGTGGCTATTTTAGTACTTACATAGGCTGTTATGAGGTTTAAGTGACTGGTTGCAATCCCTTAGGAAAATACTGCGACACAATAAGCATGATTTTAAATATTTATGTCATTAATACAAGTAAATCTTTTCTCTGAAATGCCCCTTATCCTTCCTGAAAGAACCTTCAGTGCTTCCCAAATGAGTTTCTGGTTTCAGAGATCATTGACAATAGTGCTATAAAATTTAGAATTTCTAGCTTTTTCTCTGATCTAGTTTTACAGAAGAAAATATTTTCATCATCTAACCTAGCATTTTTCTTAATTTTTCTTTTTTTTATTCTGAAAAAAAACAGCTAATGCTGAAACATTCTGAATAGGCTGTTTTCTTCCCAGAGCAAAATGCCTAGAAACTTGTAGCTCTGAAGTTATTTTGTAGGCATCGCCTTCCCTTCTGATTAGTCGTCTCCCAAATTAGCATGACATGGAAATTACAAGTCTTACCTTGTTGGAGTTCTCATCTTCTCTTACGTTAGGAGGAATGGGCCTAGGAGCTGCCTAAATAAATCTTATATAAAATATTAAATGGGACAAACATGAGAAATAACAAAAAGAAAAAGAAAAATGTAGTCCAGACTTGGAGAGGGCAATTGATTTAGTGCTAGTTTAAAAATCTGTTTATCATAACCTGAGCATTTTTTTTACCACATACCTGTACCCTGTCACCTGCTGCCTAGAGCATCATTTGTAATACAGCCTTAATATTGAAGCATATGCATGCTAATCCAATGGTTTAGATTTAAAAAAAATATGTAAAGCATTTAGCCTTCCTAATATATAATTTTGTTCAGTAAGGCAAAGAAGGATGTAACAATTTTTCTGATACTCAGATAGTAGCAATCAGATTTTTTGCAAGTTGGTTTTAGAAGCTCAGCAAGAACACAGCAGAAACAGTGTGAAAACTAACAGAAGCTCATGAGGCTCATTTGCACACACCCACACACTCAAAGTAAAAATATCATAAATTTGTAAAACTACAAGGGAAAAAAGGAAGAGGCTACATTTTATAAATCAAAGCATTTGGAAAAGAAACAAAATAACAGAACCTGTTCCACAGGAATAAAACTTCTTTCAATTCTAACAGAGCTTATAGTTCTCAGAATTGTACTCCGTGGAAGAGAGAGAGCTGAAATCCTCTTTGCTGTTATTGTTGTGAATCAGGGGAACCTGTTTTGGAACTACAGGATAACTCAAATGTTTTCCAACATAGGAGTAGATGATCATGCTGAGCCCCTTGTCACCCAGGTTCACAGACACCAGCTTTATTCTCCACCTAACACACTCCAAGTACTTACACCAAGGACATACTGTATTTACAAACTGTAATAGGCTAAATGTGTTTCTCCTCACAGATTCATTGATTCTTGCGATCCTTATCATCTGTTTGATGATCTGAGATGACAAAGCTTCAGGGAAGTGATTAGGTTCTGAGGCTGGAGCTCCTGGAGGTGGGATTAGTGTCCCTATGGAGGATAGATACCCCAGAAGCTCACCAGCACTCATCCCTATATTTGTCGCTACAGCAAGACAATAACTACCTATCACCTTGAAAGTCCTTATATGAACATAACTATAGCATCACTATGTTCTTCAACTTCCAGCATTTAGAACTCTAGGAAATATGTGGTGGTATTGTGTTCCCCAAAATATTGTGTACCTTAATAAACTTATCTGGGGTCAGAGACAGAGCAGCCACAATATTAAACAGAGGTTAGGCAGTGGTAGCACACGCCTTTAATCCTAGCATTCCAGAGACAGAAATCCCGCTGGATCTCTGTGAGTTCAAGGCCACATTGGAAACAGCCAGGCATGGTGACCCACACCTTTAATCCCAGGGAGTGGTGGTAGAAAGCAGAAAGGTATATAAAGCATGAGGACCAGAAACTAGCAACATTTGGCCTGGAGAAGCATTTGGCCTGGAGAACCTTTTGGCCTGGTTAAGCATTCAGGCTTCTAGCAGCAGTTCAGCTGAGACCCATTCTGGATGAGGACTCAGTGGCCTCCAATCTGAGGAAACAAGACCAGCTGAGAAGTTGGCCAGGTGAGATTAGCTGTGGCTTATTCTGTCTCTCTGACCTTCCAGTGTTCACCCCAATAACTGGCCTCAGGTTTGACTTTATTAATAAGACTCTTTAAGATTCATGCTACAGAAATATATTCATATTGTTTACTTAATCATTTGATCCATGGAAATTTGTTTTATCAGGCTATCTGACAAAGACAGATATATTTACTCAGGTCACTGCCTCTGGTCTTCCATATATTGGAAGAAGAAGGAAAATCCTCAAAATCTCATGCTTAGGGCTTTTGAGAGATTAAATCCACCTACAAGGGAAACTGGTATCAATTTCTGCTTCCTGAGTCAGATAACTTATTCATATTTTAGAGATTAGAGGAAAATCCTGGAAAAAGGAAATAGAGAAAAGTCTTGATTTACAGAAACCAACAAGATATGTGGAGGAGATTCACTTGCATGTGTTTTTTGGTTTTCCAAGGAGACACAAAAATGTACTTGTATAAATAAATGAAGACCATTCAGCTTAAACTACGGATGTTTATTCTGTCCTTTCTATGGAAGACGAACCTGCTACTATCACTTTTATTCAGTCAACACAGGAAGGCAAGCGAAGCTTACCATGGAAGAGAAAAGGGCGTGGCTTCCAGTCTGCTCTCTTCTCTCTAACAAGAAAAAGGCCAACTTGTGATTGGTTTGGAAACATGCTTGTGGTTTCTTAGTTTGTCTTAACTTTTTTGCTTGTTCTGTTTTTTCGGTTTTTCGAGACAGGGTTTCTCTCTGTAGTCCTGGCTTTCCTGAATTTTGCTCTGTAGACCAGGTTGACCTTGAGTTTACAGAGATCCACCTGCTTCTGCCTCACTAGTGCTGGGATTAAAGGGGTGTGCCACCACCGCCCAACGTTTAAAGGAGGATCAAGAGTGAAGTAGGCAATGGTTGTGGAATGACATTTTGCTGTTTATGGATGAGTATGGCAGAGGCGTGACTCGGCTTGCAGCATTTCTATCCTGTGTCAGAGCTGGGTTGTCAAAAGCCATTTGACCATTTTCTTAAAATAAAACAAGTTGATTACTTTACAATGTAACACACTTTTCACAGTCCTAGTTGATTAAGACAGGACACATTTACTAGGACTTATTTACACATTATCTCTGTTTAGGTATATAGAAAGATGAAAATTATCATACTCCAGTGTGTAACTTTAAATAGCTCACATACACTTAAGTAGGAAACTGGCACTAATTCTTGAGACAAACCCATCAGACAACATATCGTTCTTTTTCAGACTGTAGAAAAACAATCAGAAGAGACAGCAAAAGTGCTTACAAAACCAGTGGAATAAAAAGAAATTAGTTTTATATTTTACATGTGTGGTAGTTTTGTCTACATCAATATATGCAGATCACATGCATGCAGTGCCAACAGAAGCCATAGGATGGCGACAAATCCACTGGAACTGGAGTTCTACAGGATTGTGACCAACCTTGTGGATGCTGGGAACCAAACTGCTCTACCTAAGGGCAGCCAGTGACCTCAATTGCTAAGCTGTCTCTCCAGCCCCAACCAGTGGAGTTAATTAGAAGGAGAATAAAAAAAGCCAAAATATCAGAGAGCTGAAGTCAACTATATATTGAAAATAAAACCTTCTTAGCTTGTCTGGAAGTCTGGTAATCCAAAAGAAGAGCAAGTTTTCTGGGCATGCTGAACAATAAAACATGGTTATTAGCGTGTAGAAAAAATGATCAACATTTATCTCTGAAAAGAAAATTGTGATTTAGCATGAAGATGAGTCAACATAATAGCATCTAAAGCCAATGGGATTGGTTTAATTGAACAGATCAAAAACCTCATTCTGTACACATATGTGTATTTGGGCATATATGAGTTTGTGTGTGTATGACTATGTCAGATTTTATACAGAAAGGAATCAATTTATATATAGATAGATATAAATTATAATATTAAAATTTTACTTAGGTCTATGTAGTCTTTTAGGTAAAGTTAGATTTTAGTCCTGTAAAGCTAAGCTATATTTACTAACAATATAGACACCTTTTACTGTCCTCAATTCTTTCCTTATCCTGCTAAAATAACTGTTTCAGTTTTCTGATTTCTTCCCCTAATTTTTCTCAGGAAAAATAAGTGAAATTCCACCTTTTTGAACTACAGAAACCTCACAGATGCTTCTGATTCTTTCTGTTTGTATTTTGTAATAAAATATTATTGGATTTTTTTTGGTTTGTATGTTCTCTATTTAATCACATGCTTACTTTATGTTGTACAATTTCTTAGTATACTTTCTATTTACTAAGTGAAGGGCTTCAGATCAACAAAGCCACTGGAAATAGGTTGTACAATAAAGCAAGGCTATTCCATCAGTTCTTCCATTATTAGATATCCATAAACCACCATGGATGTTTTTCAGGTTGATTCCTTAGATCTTCATTCTGTTTTTTTTTTTAATTTAATTTTATTTTATTTTACAATACCATTCAGTTCTACATATCAGCCTCGGATTCCCTTGTTCTCCCCCTCCCGCCCCCCTCCTCTTCCCCCTAGCCTACCCTCCATTCCCACCTCCTCCAGGGCAAAGTCTCCCCCAAGGACTGAGATCAACCTGGTAGACTCAGTCCAGGCAGGGCCAGTCCCCTCCTCCCAGGTCGAGCCAAGCAAACCTGCATAAGCCCCAGGTTTCAAACAGCCAACTCATGCAATGAGCACAGGACCCGGTCCCACTGCCTGGATGCCTCCCAAACAGATCAAGCCAATCAACTGTCTCACCTATTCAGAGGGCCTGATCCAGTTGGGGGCCCCTCAGCCATTGATTCATAGTTCATGTGTTTCCATTCATTTGGCTATTTGTCCCTGTACTTTATCCAACCTTGATCTCAACAATTCTCACTCACATAGACCCTCCTCTTTCTCGCTAATTGGATTCCCGGAGCTCCACCCGGGGCCTAGCTGTGAGTCTCTGCTTCCGGATCTCTCAGTCATTGGATGGGGTTTCTAGCACGACAGTTAGGGTGTTTGGCCATCCCATCACCAGAGTGGGTCAGTTCGAGCTGTCTCTCGACAATTGCCAGCAATCTATTGTGGGGGCATCTGTGGATTTCTGTGGGCCTCTCTAGCACTTTGCTTCTTCCTATTCTCATGTGGTCTTCATTTATCATTCTGTTTTTATGGCATCTTCTTCCCTTGAACTTTTCCTTCCCTTAAATTCTGTGTGTGATAGCATTGACCAACTTCATCCCATTCTAGATGTCATGAGTATCAGTACAAGGCTTCTTTCACTCTACCTGGACAGAAACAGAGTCACTTATGTCCTTTCAGTGGCTCACAGAATGGTCTTCAAACCCCAGGGATGGTTTGCTTAAGGCCATAAGAACCAGAGTGTCACAGCACCAGTTATTTGAAGTTGAAGTCTTATTGCTTTGACACAAGCTGCAGGTTCATAGTCCAAGACTTAGAGTTCCAATGCCCAGTAGCTTGTAGTGCTCTTGTAGTGAGCAACTCAAATGTCAGACCTCTGGTTCCTTATCCTTTGGTGGTGCTCTATCAAATTATTTTGATCACTGCTACATGTAGTTCTTGTAGTCTTAGCTCCTCACTTTGACTCTTCACAACCTTACATCATCAATAGTCTCAATTTCTTGGTTATCCCTTGACCATGCCTATGAACTCTTAAGTTTGTTCCTCCTGGATGCAGCTATTGCAGTTACTAAGCCTGAATGCCCTTGGCCTTTGTCTATTTCTTGTGCAGCCAGGTCAACCTACTTTACTTAGTATAACGACTCTTTATATATGTCATCCTTGTATCCTTCTAGTTTGCCCTGGTCTTTCACTCATGTCCTCTCCTCTCTTCCTCTGTAGATCTCCCTGCTTTCCTCCCCTCCCTCATCTAAATCTCCTTCCCTTTTGATATTCGAAACAGTGCTGTACTCCAGCTCAGACAATAAAATGACTTTATTTTTGTTAATGCTCAGTTGTCTTTCTAGCTCACAAATGTCCCTGAGGGAGAACGTCGCAATCAGAGTGCTCTGAATTCTGGCACGGCATGCTTTTGCTTCTGGCAAAGATAAAAGATTTAATAAATAATGAAGAAACTACAAAAGAACATGTATTTCTCAGAACCATTCAGCTAATAGGTCTGATATTTTTATGTAAAGCACATATTGGCTTATGAATTAAATTCTTGATGTATGCTTAACACATTTGCAGTTCTTCTGGAATAATAATAAAATTGTAATGTGGGGTATTTGTGATGTGTGTGTATGTGTGTATTTGTATGCATGTATGTGTGTGTATTTGTGTGTGTCTATATGTGCATGTTTCTGTGGGATGGCACTCAGTTTTTAGTGCCTTGTTGATTGAATTAGTGAATACCTAGAGTATTCATGAGATGCATTTTGTGGTGTATTTATAAGTACGTTTACATAGAAGTTTAGCAGAAGGGTAAAACATGCTACTAAGGTGGGTAGTACCATCCTATGTACTGGATTGAATAAACAGAAAAGAGGAGAAAACCTTCTGAGCATCAGCAATCATCTTCCTTAACTTTCTCACTAGGGACACAATGCCAACCAACCATTTCAAACTCCCAAAGGATGTCTTCCCCACCAATTTTTATGCCCTAAAACTTGCAGGCCAATAACAAATAAATTGAGATGATGGTAGGGGGAGGGAGGAAAAAGGAGGAGAGGAGGAGATGGGGGAAAGAAAGCAATTTGGTACAAACAAGACACACAAGACAAATGATGTATAAGGAAATACTGTTCAAATAAATGTCATGATTGCATTATCAACACACAGAAACTTAAATTATTCCTAATCTATAATTTAGCAAGTGACCTTGACATCTCTTAGGTCCTATGAATATTAATTTAATGCACTTGATTGATAGTGATTCTTTTCTTTAGGCTTTATTCTACCCTTACATACTTTTCCTAAAAAATGCGAAAGTATCAAATGTTGCCAATGAGTTTTATCACCCATCTAACACCATTCTCTCACTTTTTTGGGAGAGTGAAAGACGGCCTTCATAGACGATAGATATACTTTCCTACTAAGATCTATTTCTATCATCATAGAAGTCCCTGAGTTTCTGATGTAACATTTGACATCAACAGTCAAAAGAAGGGTTCATAAAGTAATAGCTGTTGAGAAGGTTAAATCTAAAATATTGGAGCATATTTCTTTTACTTTCTCTACTTAAATTTATTCTATATGTCTGTATTGCTGAATAGATAATTGTACTAAGGATTACTCCATTTTGCATAAGAATATTTGATCAACATAACAGTCTTATGGGAAAGATTTTTTTTTAAATCACTAAGAATCTCTACTTGTACTGCAATTTGAAAACCCAGTTAGGATAAATTGTAGCATTTTGTGAGTTCTATATAAATGGACTCTTAGTCTTTTAACTTTCCCCTTTGCTACCTATTGTAATCAGGCCCAACTAATTCATTACTGATGAGCACTGTTTGAAAGTACACTCTGCTTCTGTCCCATGGCTACTTGCCAACCCCCAACACATCCTGTTTCTAGTCTGCTTGAGTCTAAACTTGACCAGTGCCATCTCCAGTATCAGAGAAGCAGCTTTCACCTCATCAAACTTCTTACATTTAGTGTCCACATCAAGGCTCTTCCCTGCTTTTACTTTGGGTTCTACTGGAACTAATAACTCAAATACTGTTTTAAATTAGGTTCTGAAGGAAGAGTAATTTTAAGGTATAGTTGTTTTGTCTTTTCTTCTTTTTTTTCCCTTTGGGGGCTCAGCACCCAGCTCCCAAATAAATACGTGGAGATTTAATTTTACTTATGCCCAGCCTTAGGTTGGCTTGTTTCTAGCCAGCTTTTCTAATTTAAATTAACTCATTTCTCTTCTTCTACATTTTGCCTCTGAACTACCTTTCTTTATTCTATATGTCTGTCTTTCTTCCCTTCTTACTCCATGGTTAGTTGTGTGGCTGGGTGGCTGCCCTGGCATCCTCCTCTCCTTCTCCTTTTCTGCTCTTCCCTCTTCTTTTCCAGATTTCTCCTCCTATTTATACTCTGCCCACCAACCCCATCTATTTCTCTCTCCTGCCTAGCTACTAGCCATTCAGCTCTTTATTAGTCCAATCAGGTGTTTTAGACAGGCAAAGTAACACAGCTTCACAGAGTTAAACAAATGCAACATAAAGAATACAACACATCTTTGTATCATTAAACAAATGTTCCACAGCATAAACAAATGTAAGACATCTTAAACTAATATTTCACAATACTAAGACATAGATGAAAATGGCCACATATACTGAAGATCTTTCTTCCTAAAACATTTGTCTAAAACTCTTCCGTTGTAGTTTTTGTCTAAAAACACTGATAACCTATATTAGCAGTAATAGATTCAGTTTAAGAAACATTATTCCAGTCACTATGAAAGATAGTGTATTTGAAGAAATTATAGGGGCAGCACATATAGGAAAAAGAAAACTTCTCTAAAATTAATTCTTGGGCCTAGCATAGCTCATAGGATATGCTTGTGATGTAATGTGAGGATCACATTTAGATTCCTAGAACCCATGTAGACAACTTGGCTAACTAGACTAGCCCATCAGTGAACTCTGCGTTTAACTGGGGGAACTCTCATTAATAAACGGAGAGTTGGCTCAGTGCTTAGGATCAGTTACTGCTCTTGCATAGAACCCAGGTCTGGTTCCTAGCACCCACATGGCAACTGACAATTCTCCTTAAATTTAGTTCTCTGCTTTCTTCTGCTTCGATGGGAAATAAGCATTCACATGGTACACGTAGATAAAGGCACAGTACATAAAATAAAGACTTTTTTTGAAATACAAATAAAAAATAAAGTGGAGAGCTATCTACAAAAACACTTAATGTGTGTTAATACATTCAATACACAAAACTGTGTCCACAATAATATGAATAACTTACAGCCATGCATGCATACCACAAACATATAATCACACATAAAAATAAGAAATAAACAAATGGAAGTAAGAAATAAAATACAGCTCTCAATTAGGTAACAACTACTTTGTACATTGGGCTTCTGGAATGATGTAGGACTTTCTCTGAAAATATATAAATAAAGGACATTTTTTAACAGGACCCAACCAAGAAAAAACAGGGAAGAATCCCTAAGAATGAGATTTTAAAATTAATTGACTTTGGAACCAACTTACCCCCTCTGTTACTAGTTATGTGGTCTTTGTAAAACTCTTAACTTCTTTCTATTATTTTCTCTTACATATAAAGAAAGAAAGAATGGCTGGCTCAGAATCGCACAGAAATTAAAGAGCATTGTGAGATTTAAAACATATAAACGAAAGTGGAAAACACTACATTTTTACTTATAGTTGAGGATGACTAAATCCACCAGTATGGTTCCGAAGGGAATGGAATAGAAGTATGATTTGTGAAGTGTGACGTTTTCCAAAAAATTTGTTTTCTTGTTCCTGCTCAGAGAATACAATTCATGAGCTTATTATTTTCAGTTCTTTTTTTTTTTTTTTTTTGAGACAGGGTTTCTCTGTGTAGTTTTGGTGCCTGTCCTGGAGCTCACTCTGTAGACCAGGCTGCCCTCCCCCACACAGAGATCCACCTGCCTCTGCCTTCCAAGTACTGGGATTAAAGGCGTGTGCCACCACCACCCGGCTGAAAAATGGGAAAAATTCTTATTTCCATCAGTCTCATTAATTACATATCTCCTAAAAATATAGACAAACTGTGGTAGAAGAAAACAGAGATCAGATTTGAATAGTGCCTAGATTCCTTGTAAGGTAATTCCAATGGACATTTATTTCCAGTGTTCTTATTAATATAATGTTGAGAAAATGTCATACTAGTAACACTATAAACATCATTAAAATGGAGAATCTTGATAAATTTTGAGTTCTTTTCTTAATTAAGTGCATTTACATCATTTTCCTCCTTTCCATTCTTTCCTGCAACTTCTCCCATGTCACCCTGTGTAACAAGTCTTCTCTGTCGTACCAAATCTCAAATAATGACACCAAAACTTTTTTATTAATTTTGAAAGCTAAGCCTATAGCTTAGGCTTGTTTCTAACTAGTTCTTATAACTTAAATTAACCCATTAATATTCATCTATGTTCTTCCATGTGGCTCACGGCTGTTACCTCTCCTCCTGCTTATTCTGTGTCTTCCAGCGTCTCTACCTTTCTTCTTCCCAGGGTCCTTTCTTTCCCTGGAAGTCCCACCTATACCTCCTGCCTAGCTATTGGCCATTCAACTTTTTATTACACCAAACACAGCAATACATCTTCACACACTATACAAATATTCTGCAACAACACTGCCCTTTCATCTCTGTCAAACGATGGCCTTCTTATTTGTTAGCTATTATTGCACACACACACACACACACACACACACACACACACACACACACACATTTATCATTACTTGTATGTATATGATTTCGGGCCTGACCACTTGGTGTTGGATAAACGGAGAGATATGGGGGATATGAGGGTATTATTTATTCCACTGTCAGCATTCTTAATCATTAATAGTTTTTTTGTTTAGATTGTGGGGCCTGGTGAGATTTTCCCTTTCTGTGTTTCTTCTCAATCTAAGAAACAATAAGTATCTATGTGGTTAAAGTAGGTAGGTCTCATTCAAAAGTTGTTTTACTGGCTGAAGCAGAGAATCTTTCTAGCTACCCTGTAGTGTGATCATGGAGTTTTATTTTCATGTCCTTTCCTCCTCCTTTTGTTTGACACTGTGATTAGCAAAAAAAAGTTTTGATTTTAAAAATATTAAAAAAGATGACTTATTATGAAAAAGTCATAAAACTACTTCTTTGAAAAACAAGTGAGCAAGAGTTGTTGGGACCAGGGATGGATGGAATACAGGGACAAGTGGCCAAACGAATGGAAACACATGAACTGTGAACCAATGGCTGAGAGGCCCCCAACTGGATCAGACCCTCGGAATGGGTGAGACAGTTGATTGGCTTGATCTGTTTAGGAGGCATCCAGGCAGTTGGACTGGGTCCTGTGCTCAGTGCATGAATTGACTGTTTGAAACCTGGGGCTTAGTAGAGACCCTTGGCTCAGCCTGGGAGGAGGGGACTAGACCTGCCCGGGCTGAGTCCACCAGGTTGATCTCAACCCTCGGGGGAGTCTTTGCCCTGGAGGAGATGGAAATGGGGGGTGGGGGGGGGGGGGGGCGGGACGGGAGGAGGGAGAACAGGGGAATCTATGGCTGATATGTAAAGTTGAATTATATTGTAAAATAAAATAATATAAAAAAAAGAAAAAAAATATTTTCTATAAACATCATGCACTCAACTCTTAGTCACTTCCTTTCTCTTTATGATGTTTTCTATTCTCCAAGTAAGCAACATAATCCCACATCATCATCACATACTCAGCTCGTTGAAGATTGATTTGAAAAAAGTCAGAATATTTTATTTGTTTAAATAAGTAGTCAATTTAGGAATTTAGCCATAAATGTTATTCTTTAGAAGTCCAAGGTTATCAGGGAAAAAAAAGATAGTGCCAGTTAAACTAGGAAAGGTCTATAATCACAAATTCTTATTGAATAAGGGCTGCAAAAAGCAAGGTGGTCTGGCAAGAAATTATGACAGGGTTATCCATCAGAGTGTTAGAGAAAAAGAGAAACAGCAAAACCCTTGCAGATATGATAGTGTTAAAGAAATGTGTCACCAAATTTTCACAAACATCATGGAGCTGAATTGACAAGGCAAACTGCAGATGTCCTAGATACGAATGGCAGCCAGTGTATTCAGGTGGCAGCTTTCAAGAAAAGAGCCACCGGATATCAGATATGGACATATTAGAGAATTAGGGGAACTGTGCTGTGCTCCTGGGAAGCAATCAGCAGAGGTAATGGTGGAATCAAATAGCTAAGGAAAGAAAAATAAAAGAACACTGATCTACAATAAAGAAACTGTTAATTGTTAAAAACATGAGAATAAAATTCCAACTCAGAATATATACACAGAACAAATGAAAGTTTGCGATTTTCATTAAAACAGAGGAATCAACTCAAGCTATTTTCTGAACAAAGTTCATTGGCTTTTCTGGTCTTTCTGGGCACTAACAAGATCTTACTGTAAGTGGAATCAAGTATTACCTATTGCTACTTGGTTATGAAATGGCCCTCAAAAACTCATGTGTTACTAAGGGTCTAGGTGGCAGCTGATGGAATTTGGCAAAGTGAATGGATCCCAAATGTCTAGCCCTGAAGAATAGATTAATTCTGGAATAGACTTTTTAAATGATGTCTTCTGTACAATGCGATGAAAAGTAAAAAGAGACCTACTAAGGAGAAAGTAGGATGCTGGGTGGGTGTAATGGAAAGCTGAACCCACCTCTGCATCTCTCTGTACTACTTCCTATAACATGACTTTGCTCTGCTACACAGTCCCTGCTATAATGGAGGTGAAGATCAAAAGACTGTAAACTGAAACCATGAGGCTTAAAGTTTATCTCTCAGAAATTTGTCACAAGGAAATGTCTAACTTTTATGACAAAGCTGCTAAGCAAAACTCTTTTTAAAGTTGTCATAGTAACCTGTTTATTTCAATCGGTCTTAGGAGACAGGTTTGCAGCAGGTGTGGTGACCTTACCATATCCATGTGATCTTTACTTTAAATAGTTTATTTTGGACCTGCACTTTCAAATACACTATTAAAACTTACAGTTAGAAACACAAGATTATAGAAACTCTAATATGTCTCTGAAAAATAACATAGAAATTCTATCAATGTTTGATAAAGTCATCATGAAACATTTTGTATTATTTAATAGGTATCATAAAAATAATAAAGTAAAAAACAAGTAATTCTTGTTAAAATGTTTTTCATATAATGTATTTGATCATGTTTCCCCTCCTTTAGTGCTTCCCAGATTCTCTCCCACCTCCCTACCCACCCAACTTTAAATTCTTTCTTTCTCTCTTTCAAAAATCAAAGAAACAAGAAACAAAAACAAGCAAGAAACAACAAGATAACAAACAAAATTAAAATCAAAACTAACAGACAAAAAGACTAAAACAATAAGATTTAAAAAACTGCTTTAAAATTTTTCATAAAAATACCGTTGAGTTTGCTAACAAATTACTCCTTGGCTAGCAGCCTGTTCTAGAGAATGGTTGACATTCCTAGTGACCCTCCTTTCAAGAAAACTGATTTTCCCTTTGCCAGTTGTTATCAATTGCATATCACTTCTTAGTTAGAGGTGGCAGCCCATATCTACTTCTTCCTCTCAGTACTGGGACTCAGTCTGGTTTGGTTCTATGCAGGTCTTGTGTATGTGGCCACAGGCTCTGCAAGTTCATATTGCATCAGTCTTGCTGTGTCTGAAAGACATTATTTCCTTAGAGTCATCCATCACCTCTGCCTCTTATGATCTTTCTGCCTCCTCTTCCAAATAGATACCTGAGCTTCGAGGGGGGGCCTTGATGAAAACATTTCATTTAGAACTGAGTGTTCCAGAGTTCCTCACTCTCTAAACATTGTCCAGTTAGTTCCAACATACTGCAAAAAGAAGCTTCTGTGACATGGGTTGACTGAGGCAGATATATGGTTATGGTAGTATGTGATTAGGAGTCATTTTATTGCTGTGTTCCTTTAGCAGAATATTAGTACTAACTTTTCCTGTATGCCATGACAGGTCTAGTTTGAGGTTCTTAGCCGCTAAAGACCTTTCAGGTATGGATTCCACCTCGTGGAGTGGTCCTTAAATCCAATCGAAAGGTGGTTAGCTTCTCCCCTAACAGTTCTGCCACTATTGTATACACACACACACACACACACACACACACACACACACACACAAACACATTGCAGGCAGGTCACTGTTGTATGCCACAGGGTTGGTAACTGGGTGATAGTGATAATTATTGATAATTATTTTTCTTCTCTGGTACCTTGCACACAAATGTTCTCTAAATTACACAATTTATAACAAAAAACACATTACTCTTTCCTCTCCAAATCTACTCTGAACACATAATATTTTCAAATCTATATGATTTCATTTTGGTATGAAATCACCATTTTCATGAAAGAAGTACACACTTATCCTCTAGACATCTTGCTCTATCCTTACCTTTTTTTCCTCTAACACAGTAGTTGTGTTTGTGTTTGTGTGTGTGTGTGTGTGTGTGTTTGTGTGTGTGCATATGTGTGTGTGTGTGTGTGTGTGTGTGTGTGTGTGTGTGTGTGTGTGCTGTCTCTACATGATGACATTTCATTTGTGCCAAGAAGAATGTTATCTGTTACCTCTTCAAAAGTGGGAACAACTTACTTCTAGAAATACAGAAAGATCTATCTGCAGAGGCCATTTTTAGTGAAAATTATTGTGCCATCATACTCTTAGGAAGAAAGAGAGAGCATGCTTCCTGTCAACTGAATAGCTTTAACAGGGAAAGTATTGTTAAATTAATAGGCATTAGAGGAATCAAGAAGGACAGAAGGTAGATAACACTGGCTGATGTGGGATGGCAACTTTCCTGACCACATCACAGCCCTGGTGAGAGAATGCACACTCAGAAGATACAAACTCTGCACCCATACTTGGAGGAATATTTAAAATATGATGCATTCACTATCCCCCTACTCTCTTGTTTGCTACATACACCAACTAGAAACCAGAGGCATGGGAGTCTTTTGATGTTATCTATCAATGTTAATGCTTTTATATCAGGGAAGATCAGAAATTGACTGTGAAGTGGTACATAGCAACATTTAGAATTGTTTGTTTTTAAATATGGATGACATTATACAAGAAGTTTTTAAATGAATAGGATCTTCTTATACTTTTCATATACAAGCAATGTAACAACCTTAACAATAGGTTACATGAGGTTATACTTTTATTTCTTTCAGGAAGTCCATGGCTGCTGGAATTATGACTCTACCAATTACACATCTTGAATTCTCCATTGTTATCTGGATGGTGTCTAGTCTACATAACACAGAACTAAGTGAATATCTAGGGAGACTTCATCTTTGAATGGAAATGCATTTAATAAGACAGGTCTGAACAGATCCAGAAGATGTGATGAGCTTCTGACAGATGTCTTTCAGTGCCATGCTTCTCGAGTCTTCATAGGTCTTTGTTGCCATATCTCTTGACTGGACTTGACTTGAAATTTCATAACTTGTAGAGATCTGGAGTTCTGTTTTACATCTGAATTTATGCAGTGTTCAAATACCAGCTAAAAGATGTTAGTTACAAGAAGCCCTGAAATCACTAGGAAAGGATCTCTTCTCCCAGTGCCTATATTCAGTCTGTACAATGTTTAATATTGATTGTGAACTTAACCTAATGTAGAATTACTTAAGAGGCAAGCAGCTGGGCATGCTGGAATAAGTATTAATTTAGTCTATGGGCATGTTTGTCAGAGATTATCTAGATTGGGTTGATTGAAATGCACCTCAACCACAGACAGCACTGTTTAATGGCCCTGAAGGCCTGGCCTGAATAAAAAGGAGAAAATTAGTTGAACACTCACTCACATTCTTCTCCCTCTGCTTCCAAAGTGTGGCTATACTGTGACTGCCTGGTCATCTTAAACTGGTCCACCATGCTGGACTGCTTCCCAATTATGAACCTAAATAAACTCTTCCTTAAGTTGCTTTAGTTACAGTAACAGGACAAATAACTTATTGTGGCAGTGTGAATAAGAATGGCTCCCATAGGCTCACACATTTGAATGTTTCGTCATTAGGGAGTGGCAATACTTGAGAAGGAATAGGAAGTGCAGCTTTATTGTAGTAGATGTACTCTTGTTGGAAGAAGTATGTCACTGGAGGTAGGCTTGGAGGTTTAAAAAGCCCAATTCAGACCCAGACCCAGACCCAGACCCAGACCCAGTCTCTCTCTCTCTCTCTCTCTCTCTCTCTCTCTCTCTCTCTCTCTCTCTCTCTCTCTCTCTCTCTCCCTCTCTCTCTCTCTCTCTCTCTCTCTCTCTCTCTCTCTCTCTCTCTCTCTCTCTCTCTCTCATCTCTCTGTCTCTCTTTCTATCTCTATCTCTCTCTCTCCTGACTGTGGATCTGGATATCTGGATGAAGAACTCTCAGCTCCTTATCCAATATCCTGTCTGCTTACATGGCTTACATGCCACCATGCTCCCTACTATGATGACAATGGATTAAACCTCTGAAACTCTTAGCAAGCCTCACTTAAATGCTTTCTCTTATAAGAGTTGCTGTGGTCACAGTGTCTCTTCACAGCAATAGAACAGTGACCAATACACTTATACAGTCCAAGTAGGTATCCTGTTTTATGTAAGAAAAGAGATGGCTTGAAACATTTGTCTAAACTGGTGTATGAGTTATCAGTCGGAAGTCAGGTCAGAAAATAGAGACAAAATGAAACATGCTAACAAACTTGTCTATAGAGTACTTTGTAATTATTCCCTAGAAATATGACCAGAAGAATCTTGTTTCTAGAAAATTATCAATAATACAAATGGAGTGATCCACCCTATAGACAGTATTTATACTGACATTAATATGACTGTTATATGTGTTCATGCATAAATTGGTAATTATAAGATGAAAAAAAAAA